>JAECUM010067681.1:0-20004 GCA_016617855.1 Megalonaias nervosa
CCACTTATATAGACATCACTTATGTCGACAAGCCACCTATTTCGACAAAAAAGCAAAGTCCTGGTCCCTTGGTCTACTATTACTACCAAAATTGTCATGCTTATGTCGACGTCGAGATAAAAAATAAACGTACACGTCGACAGAAGCCCTTGGTTTCAGCTTGAACAAATCCTTTGTTTTCTAATCATTTATGTCGACAAGCTGCCAGTTCCAACCCATTCTTTGTTCAACAATTAGTTGATCTTGCCGCCTGGCTTTCATTTTCCCGCCTTATCATTTATGTCGACCAGCTGACAGTTCCAACCCAAACTTTGTTCAACAATTAGTTGATCTTGCCGCCAGGCTTTAATTTTCCCACCTAATCATTTATGGCAGCAAGTGGCCAGTTCTGACCTGTACTTTATTCAACAATTAGTTGATCTTGCCACCATGCTTTAATGTCATGGTCGGATAAAAAAATCCAGGCTTTTGGTTGGTCCTATAAAGTTGGCCTCTTGCAGCGACTTAAATAAAAGCAATGAAATCTGATCAGTTCTTGCATTTTCCAAAGTGATCAGTGATTAAAACAAGTTTATTGTGCTGTGAAATTTCCTTTTTAACTTTATTTATATTTACGATGGCTACCAATGGCAGTGTAAAACGCAGATTAAATTTACAGTCTCTGGAAACTAAATATCTGGCTGTTAAGGAAGTTGAGGGTGGGGCATCTCGCAAAGATGTCTGTGAAATATTTTAAATGTATACCACTTGAGCTGACATTGTTACAATATTGTATTGTAAGAATCATTTTCTTTTAATACCTCATTAGCATGTGTCAATGTATACAATATTATGCCTTCATTAATCATATCAGCCGCATATCTCTTGTTCGCTTTTATGTACTTTTCACGATGACTGCTTTAACTAAATACACGTACTGTTTAAACCAACTTGTTGACAGGTTTTCATTTCCCTGTGAATAGCCCCATCCCCTTGGTAGCCTCAATAAGATGGGAACAGACTGACCAAAATCTAGGCCAATTTAAGTACATGTACTTGAAGCATGTAAATAACAACTTTGCAACCATGTGCTTATGCTGACATTGAAAACCATAGTGAAATGTTTTTCATATTAGGATGTGACTGATGCAATATTTTATTGTGGATTTTATTACACAAAGATAACCAAAATGTAATTTGTCAATATACAAGTGTATTTCACACTGGTTTTGTCTTCATGTAATCAAAATTTGCATTGTTTGTTTTCTCAAAGTATAAATGCTACTCACTGACGACAGGTCAGCCCTTACTGACAAATTTAACTTGTATCTATTTTTCAGACCCACCCACCCCACAACACTTATCTCGACATCCGCCTATGTCGACAATATTTCCTCGGGCCCGAGGATGTCGACATAAACGGGTAGGACTAATCTAATCCACTGAGCAATTGGATTATCGCAACAAAGATATTTATGGCAAGCACCCAAATGATCTATACTGCAACCTCCTAATATTCTGGTTAGAACTTGATAAATTTAACTCATGATCAGTTCAGTTACGACTCAATTATGTAATTGTTTCGGGCATCAAGTTGTGGAGGAAAATTCCCGGGTTTTTCCTGACTTTCGTCAATATTTGCAAAATTCAAGGACTTTTCAAGGTCGGGAAAAATATTATCATTTCTCCCGACTTTTTCCTGATTTCCTGGTAGCATGGGAACCCTATTTATCCTTAAGCAGGCAAATCACGCAAAACAGGAACTCCTAGCATATCAGCATATAAACTTTGGACCCATAGTATTATTATCCTCAGGTTTTAGTTGACAGCTGTCACTGATGAAGACAAGCGACCTCAGAAACCTTTACCACAAAACTTTAACATCATTTACAATGATGAACCAAGCTTTCTTATACACTCCCTCGATAACTTGCGCCCGGATAACTCACGAACCCGCTTATAACACGGTGTCCGGCATGGCTCCCGATTTTTTTCCCCAAAGAAAATATATTTCAAAATGTGCTGAACATGAAAAAAATCGCGATAAGAATTGGTAAATTGAACCTTGATACATAGCTTGTTTTATCATCAAAAATGGTGATTATTGCCGGTAAAGATAGAATCCATATTGTAAAATTTGCAAGTTCTAATAAGATATCATATATTATGTTAGTTTTTTTTATAGAGAAATAGTTGTCAATGCACTAAATAAACAGTCTGGTGAAACAGCGATCAACGAAAAATTCTGGTAAATGCTAACAGGTGGCAACAGAGAATGAAATAAACACCAATTAAATGTCTTGCTATGTGAAATTCACGTTTTAATCCTTTAATTTCGCTTCAATGTAAACACTATAATCGCAACATATTCTCTTCTATGAAAACATGAAAAGAGCCAATCGACCGTCACATCGAATTACATGCCGGCTTTGTTTTGATCAACAACTTGGGGAAGTGTTTGTTGCATTAAAAAATCAATTAAAAGACACCTGTGTTGTTTTATCACTTTGAATATGCCTTTTGTATCAAATCAAGCAAAGGAATTACAATAAAAAAAATTCAAAGGCATGCCAATAGGAGCATAAGTTCTTGTGGTCATTACTGTTCTCAAAATTCATTTTATTTGACCAATCGAAAATGGTTTCACATTTTTATGTACTTAACATCATTAAAGTATATAATATCAGTAATGTATCCTAATCATTTCTAAATGTGACCATGGAGAGCGAAGGAAGTAAGCGAAAGGTGTACTCAGTGACTGAAAAGCTGTGCATCATAGATATGGTTCATAATGGCGAAGCGAGATCCAACGTTTGCATTGAGCTAAAAATTACTTTGTCAACGTTTAGAGGTTGGCTTAAGGATGAGCAGAAACTTCGGGATTACTTACATGATGTTGATTCAGATGATGGGATCAAACGAAAACGAGCACAGACTGCAAACGATACCGAATTAGATGATGCTGTGTATGCATGGTTCACACAGCAACATGAACAAGGTGTTCCCATCTCTAGAACAATTCTCAAGGCCCAAGCAGAAAAAATGGCAAGAAGTATGGAGAATGAATCTCATTTTAGGGCAAGCCATGGATGGCTCTGGAGATTCCAGCGCCGACATGGAATTAAACAAAATTCATTGTCGGGAGAGATACGCTCAGCGAATCAGGAAGCCGCATGTAATTATCCATACCAGCTCAGAGAGATAATCATCTGTGAACAATACACAGAGGCGGCAGAGAAATCAAAGAGTAACACAAAAAATTAAGATTTTTTCAAAATGTGAAGTGATATTTGTCAAACGTGTCACAAACTGCAAGTTTTATCGTGTTCCAATTTACGTTGTTTTAAATTTGTAGACCCATTAAATTCATGTTGGTAATGGTTAACCCTTGTGAATTTATTTTTTTTTACTTCTACCGCAATCAAATCTACCTATCGTTCGACTGACATTGTTTTTTCGAAATGAATGTCGATCTTTTGTATAAAAAAAAGTCTATTTTGGATCAAACAATAAAACTAGAATGGATCCAATTCAACACAAAAATTAGTGACGTAGTACACAATGTGTGAAGTCGTTTATGTGTTAAGCGAATGGAAACCATGTGGAATAATGTTTTGATGATCTCCTCAATATACTGTAAGTTATCCTGAAATTAATGTTACTCTGTAAGGAAAAAAGTAAACAAAGTACACCGCTATGAAGAGATTTATTCACAGTTAATCTTAGCATGATTATTAACTGAGTATTCAATACTGTAACATGCCAACCCACCCCACCCCCCTTTTGCCTCTATGTTGATCCCTTTGTTAGTTTTGTTGTTTGTTATAGGTCCCTCGATAACTAGCACCCTTGCTTATAACGCGGTCGATGTTTTTGGACCCCATTGTGCGCGAGTTATCGAGGGAGTGGTGTATATATACATAGTCAAACTCGGGTTATTTCGATTACATCGAGGGTGTAAAAAAATTGTCAACATAACCGGGTCCCAAGATATCAGGGTTTAGTTGATAAATCTACTGCAGAACAATGATTATGCATCTGAAATACCAAAAATGAGGAGTTTTATTTCTAAAAACAAATGGCATTTCTAATGCACAATAAAAATAACAATTCAGTTATGCCTGGTTGCAGAAAAAGAAGATTGGAGGTATTTTAAATGAGATTAAGTAACAAGTCACATATTTTTAAAACAATTAAGTTACTACAACAATGTCTGTGGTTTAAAGTTGTTTTTATTTCCCTGTGAATAGCCTCATCCCTTTTGTAGCTTCAGCAAGACAATGATTTTCTCACGCTGTCCAATATCTAGGCCAACTGAAGTACATGTACATGTTGGATTATACGTTTTTAAAAAGTATTTTCTATTGCTAGTGTTGACTTGTGACTAGCAGCAAAATCTAACTGACCAATAATGTGTGTGAAAATCAATTATTTTTGTTGATCGTCAGAGGTTCTTTCAAACCAGTATATGCTGTTTTTACCAATAAAATTTGCCTCTGTACAGGAAAAAGATGAGACTGTCGGTATTCATGTACTGAGAAACTGTAAAATGTGTTTCAAGTCTTTAATTTTAATTGTCACAACATCAAATTCTGTAAAAAGCCAACTTATTCTATTCATACAGTTGAAGTCTCATATCCTTCCAGACTTTGATTACTGACCGTCCTGACTTTGATTAGTGACCATTGGCAAGAACATAACACCAGGAGGAGAGTCGGCTAATCTCTTTGATGGAGTGCAAGACTGATATTCAAGATAAAAACAATACAAATGAAAGCACTCCTTTTTCTGTTTCACAGACATTACTCCTATCAGTCACTTTCTGCTTTGTTCTGTTTGTATTGAAGACTATGTAATCATGGCACAGCAAGCGACAATACTGAGACAAAAAATACTGGGTGCTATGGATTTTTTAAAAATAATACCACTGGTGCTTTTATTTACTCTTGTTCAAAATAAATTAATAGCCAAGTGTTTGGGTTTTTGGGGGGAAGTTGGGGGTGGCAAACCAGCTTGGCTTGGAATTTTATGGGTTTCTATTTATATATTATTGTGAGTCACGTGATCCTGCCATGCTGAAGTTGAAGGCTTACACTTCACCAAGCATGGAAACACTTTAACTATTACCAAATTTGTTTTAAATATATTGTGCAAAATAAATGAGGTATTTTTAGCTAAATTTAAGGATGTTAACCTGGTAATTTTCCGAGTTACAGTTAAGATCAAATTCGCGATGCTGTGTGGAACGAACAATATTGTCATAGTGTTGACATGTGATAATGCCCATTATGAATGCAGCTTCTGTAAAGGTTAGAAATGCATTCATTCAATTTCCTTACTCTGAAGTATTGTTTACAAAATAATTTTCTCCATTCTGTGCAAGTGATAAACCATGTGCTGATGAGACTGGTTGATTAACATTTGTACCGGTAAAATTTGGTCTTGAACCGACTTTTTCCATCCTTGCTGGTACGAGTTACTGGTAGTATCGGAAATGTGGATCATTTCTTGTACAATTTCTCTGAGATGGGCATTTAAAGTTGCATTTTGATGAATTAAGTGGGTCTACATGTTACTTCAAACTGAAACTGATGCTCGACATAATGGGGTTATCGACTTAACAGGGGTCGAGATAAGTGGGAAAAAATTAGCATAACAAAGGATTTTTTCGGGACTGGACTAAAACACTCGACATAACTGAGGTCAAGATAAGTGGGTTTGACTATATATATATATATATATATATATATATACATATACATACACACATATATATATATAAATAAAATGATTAGTATATATAATGTACTAACTGCTTCAAAGTACTGGGCAAAACAACTGGCTCAATTAGACCGATGCACAAATCAATTTCAGGATATTTATTTTCTTTTATTACCACAGGAGAGAAAAGTGCTAGGGTCAGCAATGAGACACACGGATGGTTGGCCAACCGGAAACTTCACATTTGCACAAATCCCTTTCACTCAATAGACCTCTAACGGCTTCCCTCTAGTACATAGTCATACTTTCGATGTTAAACTTATAAAGTATCCTTTTTAGGTCAGTAGCCTCTACCATTCTTGGCCGATGTACAATGCACTATGCTTTTGGCTAGTTGGCATTACATACTATGGGATACAACTTATGAAATCCAACAGATGCCGCTAGGACAAAGCACCAATATATCTGTTCAATCTGTCATGAAATAGATGGGTTTATCATATCAAAACCTTGGCTAGCGAAGATGGGCCATCATAAGGTGTATGTGATACAGATGACTGCCCAGGGTGTCATTTTGCAGTCTGCTGCATTTTGTTCAGAGAGTTGGGGGAGAGGAACCAAAGGCAACACTGTTTTGCCCAGTGCAAACTTGCAAGGACCTGTATAATGCCCTCATTTGACCTCACAACAAAATCTGACCTTCTTTCTCCGGCTCAGAATAATTTCAAATATACTGATTTATCATATCAGTAGCTGCTGTTTATCCCAGAAAAAAATGACCTCACACAAAATTAAATTTTATTCTCCGAGTTGAAATGAATTTTAAATATACTAATTTATCATTTCAGAAATGTTAAACTTAAAATTCATTTTTTTTCCTCTCAATTATATATGCACCTAACTGGATGTTCAAAGGAAAATAAGATCCAATAAGAGGGATTGCCCAGCCTAATTCTAGTAACCATATGCTTTTATGGTTGAATTGGCACCATGGCTAAGACCAGCACTACAATCCCATGCAGGTCAGGACAGGTGGCTGCCAATCTTGTTGTGCTATTAAATCTACAGAATAACACCAGGGTAGCAATTCTTCAATGTGCTTTTTTGGGACCTACTCAACTTTTTGGCAAACTTTTAACATCTGGGTCCACTGAAAGTCTGCACTGGAAAAAATGCCCTACCCACCTTGGAAAAAAATGCCACAAATGACAGGATCGAAAAGATACATGAGTCTCTAATAAAACCTTAATCAGGAAAATAATAAAATAAAATAGAGACAAACAGTCATAAATATAATTATACTGTTATAAATGATATACATTTTATCAGTTTAAAAAAAAAATATTTTATACAATTTTATATAGTGCATTGCTATTAAGGCCATTAGGATACAAAGTATCTAACTTATGAACCCAATAAGTTTCTTTTTTGAGTCTATTGGCATGAAAGAAAAATGGAGTAGAGAGTGATTATTGGCATTAAAATGTGTTTTAATATTAGAGGAAAACTGAGGATCTCTATAAATTTTTATATGAAAGCGATGATTATTCATTCTCTTAGAAACTTGCTGAAATATTTGTCCAACATATTGCATGTTACATATTTTTACAGGTTATCAAATAAATCACATCAGCTGATATGGAGTTAGTGTTATAACGTAGAGAAAATACATCTTTTGTATTAGCGCTACTGAAAAAAGTGCTTTCTTTTATGTTTGCACATTGAGAGCACTGTGTCTGTTACAGTTAGATGACGAAAAATGTCTTTTTTTATTTTCTGTTTGTTTAGCTCTAATTAGAATATCTTGCAAATTCTTGGGTCTTCTATATGCAAGAATTCGTTTATTTTCATAAAGTGATTTTACGCCATTTTCATTTGATAAATTTAGGAGACTCCAATATTTATTAATTATATGGCCTATATTAGGTAATGAAGGATTATATTGTATTGTGAAAGGAATTATATTTTTCTCTATTGTACATTTTGCTGTGTTTAAAGCCTCATGTTGAGTAAAATTATGGGCTTTGTTCAGCACAGAATCAATTATATGTGTAGGATAATTTCTATGTTGGAAAGATGTTTTTAATTCATTCAACGAATTCTGTAATTGACAATCATCTGAAATAATGAGTCGGCATCTTTTGGCCTGGCTATATGGTATACTGTTTTTACATGACATGGGATGACATGAAGAATATTCCACATACTAGTGGATATTAGTTTTCTTGACATGATTATTTGTGGAGATAGTGTTATCAATATTTTTTATTACATTTATATCTAAAAAATGAAACTTGTGTACTAGATGCAGTATAAGTAAATTTAATTGTCGGGTGAAAATGATTTAGGCGATCAGTGAATTTTTTCAGTTCTTCAGTTGAATGGTTCCAGATCATAAATATGTCATCTAAAAATCTAAACTAAACAGATGGATTAAACTTTTCTTTGTTAAGAAAATCATTTTCTAATTTACCCACGAAAAGGGAAGCGTATGGAGTCATAGGACTACCCATTGCCATACCCATTATTTGGATGTAATTTGCATTATTAAATTGAAAATAATTATTTTCCAAGATAAGTTTTATTATTTTACAAATATCTTCACTAGATAGTGTGCTATTATTAGGATTGTTATCAATAATAATAATAGACTCAAATTTAATAAATAAAAAATTTAAGTGAAATGTAATAAATTTTACTACCAAAAACTGCTGTGGTAAATTTATCCAGTTTCATTTATATAATCAATGAGCTCAGTTTTCATATAGTTCTCAATAAATCGGGCAACATGCTAAAAAGTCTACTGGAAGGTAATATGGGAATTCTATTTTTGCTGCATTATTTACAACGCTCCATGTATGAATTTCTCATAGAAGGAAGAGTGGTACTTTTTTGGCATAGGCTCATACATATAAGGATGAACAGTAAATTTATTTTCAATAGTTTCATGTAAATGTTCCCTATCCATAGTTTATAATGTTTTATTTTTCGACAACAAGAAGCATGTACTTCCTCATGAGGGAATAAATGTACATCATTTCCAGTTGGCAGCTTCTATAGGTGGGAAATCTTAGCTAAGGGGAGGTAACAGCATTTTGTACTTCTTTTTTGAGTAATTAAATTATTATTTCATCTTTATACTTGATAATTTTTTTAATTCTTTTTGTGTGAGTATAACTACTTTTAATCACCTAATGCAAATCTGATGTAAAAAGAAAAATGTTAGAGTATGGCCTGTGACCTTTAAAAAAACTGATACATGATAAAGACCTGCCAACCCTGACAAGTCCGTCTCAGTAAGGCAGTTGATTTTTTTCCGTAAGTTTGACCAGTTTTCAGTAAGGTGTAACAAAATATCATAAACTGCTATTGTACAGCTGGAAAACATAATTAAAAGTTCGGGATCCGGAACATGCAGCAGCGATAAACATTATGTTCAACTGAAAAGTTTGCAAAGTACGCATAGACTTTACTTACCACTAGTACAGTTGCACAAATGTTACTTCCAAACCCTGTGCAGCTCAACAGCTTGTTGCTGTCTCTCAACTTGACATAATTCTTAAAAATTCTTGTTCCATTTCACATGACGATGGCAATAATATCTCCCGCCGTGAGTCGTATTCAAATTGGCATGTAATGTCCAATAAACATAATTGTGTCCCTTCCAGCTTTTCTTCACAAGAATCTGAACATTCCTTTTTATTTTTCTGTGTTGATTATTAACACTTTTCAAGAGGCTTATTTTTCCCTTTCGTCTTAAACATGCATTGCTTGCTGGACGCCATTTTAAAAAAATTCTATGATCAACAGTTTGATCATGCAGACATGTCGCATGAACAAACAGGTGCAGTTTAAAGCGTCTGAGGTCATCCTGTAAAGTTAGTCTGGTTCCCTGACCAATTCACTAATTCTAATATGAAACCCGGATCCAAATCAAATACGAATGAACAAATTTTCCAGATATTTGGGCAATGATCATTTTTCCGTAGTTTGTGCTTTTATGCCATAAGTCCGTATTTTAAGGGTAATTTTCATAAGACTTACGGCAAAATCGTAAGAGTTGGCAGTCTGTATATCAGGTTTATGTACTAGCAGTGAGTTCAAAAAAGTACCTTGATGACATCCACTGGAGTGGATGCTATTGCACCAGCCAAACCTGCCAGGAAACTGGATCTACAAGCAGAAAATCATAAACCTGTGATTATTAAACATGATACTGATGTCTTATTAATAACAATACTGATGTATCATATAAACATTAACATTGCAATGATATATTGATACCTCTAATGTGGATACAAATAGCCCCTTTGGATACTTCAAATACATTCATCTTATATTCCAAGCAAGTGTAGCTGTGTCCCTTCCAAAAAGCTCAGCTAAACATTGGCAAACCCTGTAATGTGAGGCCACCATGCTGTGCATTACTCATCCCTTATTCATACCTTCTGTCCCTCTTACAGGAGGCCAACCCTCATACAGAGGAACAATTTCTCACAGAACAGATAGTCTCATTAATAGGGTGTTAATTTTATCATGGCATCAAATTTAAAACTTAAATGTTTATGGTGATTACAAAGACAATACCTTCCCACTACTTAACAACAGTGATAACAATGTGTTGTTGTCTGTAACTACAGACAAGACAAAAATATAATACAAAATTTGCAAAGATGGAGATGAGCACACCTAGCTGACATATAGTGATGACAAATCTAAGCTGACTGACATCACATGTGACCTAATGCTATGTCAAAATACAACAAATAATTGTTCTTATAAGCAGAAAATAATTACAGAGATGCTTCTAGGAATTTAAGAGGGATTTCCCCACTTGTCACAAATATATGGGGCGGGGGGTTGAACAAAAATGAGGGGAGGAAGAAACATAGTCAAAATGGTCTACAGAAGCTACCCATGGGAAAAGGCAAAAGTGGCCTTTGTATACAGGTGACCTCTGAAGGCAGGAATAGCTCTCAAACTTGGCTCATGACACATTTATGTCTGTGAACCTAAGAACATTAGTATTGTTATTAGCAGCGTTATCATTATTATCATTTCACCTGTATTATTATTAGCAGTATTAGCATGCTACCAAGATATATGCATTTAGTTTTGCTATTTAGCAAAAAGAAAAATAACAAAATATAATAAAATAAGTTCCACACAAGGATACTTTATCCTTACTTGGATTTTTTGATTTGCCAATGACAAGAGGTGTTATCTTCTCTCCTGCAGAGAAATAGCTGTGTGCGTTTATTGGTACCCGACTCAGCTTGTCATTTAATGACTCATAAAACCATTCTGATAAAATGTGTATATGCACTTATTTATCTCTCTCATATACGTGCAAATGCTTTTATCTCATTATCAGTAGAAATGGCTCCCAAATAAAAGTACCAACTGACAGCTTACCTGTAAGTGTGAAGCACACAACTGACTTTTTCTCTGGGCAGTTGATTTAATTAGGCATAAAAACAGGTGTTCACGCTTTGAGAGATTAAACTGTTGCTCAAAACTCACCGAGATCAAAAGTTAGTAGGCTCCAATGTATGACCCCCATTGAAATAAAAATCTTTAAAAGATGTTGCCTCTAGTTGTATAAGCATAATCTGTTGATTGTTTCTAAGCTTAATCTGTTCCTTATATGTGTACGAATACTGTTATGTACTGAGAACCCTTGTTTTCACAGCTCAAAAGTATTGTCTTTTGGACACTTCTGGTCCAAAATAAGATTTTCACTAACACAAGTTCTGTCAATGTTTAACTTTCTTGAATTAGCACTCTACTGACTACTATGCCAGATTTACAGTTCCATAATGCTGTAATATGATTTTAATTCCATTAATGCCACAGTCTTCTTGTTCAAACAGATATTTTGATCAAATAAATATCTTTATTTCTTATTTTCATTTTTAGATTCTTATTTATTAGATGTATCATAACCTTTATGTTAGGACTACATGGTTTTCAAGCACATGATCCTACAGGGCTGATGAGAAATGAAACGAAAAATGCATTCTTCTTCTAAATTGTCTGTATTTTAATTAAGCTTGTTTGTCTACCTTTTCTACATTTAATTCTGAAATAACACTGAAATGAGGGGTCGACAAGCATACCATATGTTTTTGTCCCTCCAGCATGTACATTGAACTTGTAATTAAAATCAAAATCACTCACCAGTATCCATTAACGCTTTCCCAGCTCCAATAATCTGATATATTTCCTAACTTTAAGAATAAATTGTGTCATCATTATGTTTAGCCAGTAAATGCTAAATGAAATCATCATTTAAAGCAGAACCATGCTGGGAATCAGCCATTTTGGGTGTTCTCGATAGCCCGTATTATAAACACACATTTGTAAAACTCCTTGATGTAAGGTACAAACTAAGACAAAATGTTTGCTATGCACTAATCAAATTTAGTTTAACAACCATATATGTCAAGCCAAAGAAAGCAGACATGCAAACAGTTACAAAAAAATGCATGCCATGACCAGCTTTACAATATTTCTACTGGCTTGACTAATTTGCAAAATGTACTTTAATTGTGTACAGCTGAGTAAAACTGTATATTGTACGAAGTACATTTTCATATGCACAGTCTGAAACTAATTTGTGGGAGTTCTCATGCATCACTGCTTTCCAGGTGTGTGAATACATACAAATCTTGCACTAATCATGCCAATGAAGCATCTCTTTAATTACTTGTTTAGACCAAGCTGTTTGACTGGGTTGTAAATTGATATACAACACTGCTTTGCTGGAGAATAGAGACCAGGATCAGTCTAAATCATGAATCATGATCTTCCGATTTTTTTCCAATTTTCAACTCTGTTTTGACTTCACCATTCACACAAACTTCAGGTTGACAAAATCTTTTTATAAGCACTGGATGATCTATATACATACAACTTAAAAACTGTCCATTAAGCTGGCAACGTCAGAAAGAAATTTTGTAACTGTAAATATTTGCTCTGAGAGACTGAACTTGTCATGAAACATACAGAATACCCTTGATTATCTTGACCTAGTCTGGAGATGCAATAATGGTTTGGATAAACAAAAGTGTGATTAATTGGAAGTATGGATAATAGGACATCTGGAATACTGGAAGTGCAGGTTAATGGAGTTAGGTTGATTGGAATAATCAAATCTATTTTTGTTTATATATTATTAATGTTAAAAGTGTCATAGTACTAACTAGGAGAGACAAGGTTTGGAGGGGGTACTGAGGTTTGGATAATCAAGGAACTACTGACATACGTATGAAACAAGGCATCTAGTGTTATAACTTACAAAAAGTAATTTGCCTTTGTGTCCTCCAAAAGCTGGTGTTACAAATTTAATACCAGAAATGGTGTACATTGGCATCTCCCACACAGCTAGTGTTATATTTTGCAAGAAATGGTTTGCTGTAATGTGTACCCCAGATAATGCCATGGTGTAACTTACAAAAAATGGTTGTTTTTGGTGTGTACACCAGATAATGCCATGTTGCAACGTGCATAAAATGGTCTGCCTTGGTGTGTACCCTGATAATACCATGTAACTTATGAGAAATGGTGTGTACCTCAAACAAGGCCATGTTGCCATTTTGTAACTTACAAAAAATGATTTGCTTTGGTGTCCCCCAGTTGACCTGTGTTGAGAAAGTATTTTTTGCAGGCATCATAGGCTGGAAGTTCCACACCAACAATGATGGCAGCTCTTTGAGCTGTAGGACCAACACCCTAAACAGAAAATAAATAACTGTGATTAAAACATACCAACTTTTCAGACAAAAACATTGTATTTTTCCAAAATTAGTCATCATTAATTCTTAGTTGACAAGAATTAATGACATACCTGTAACTGATCTCTCCACTGTAAGCTACATTTGTCAATCAACCACTGCACAACTGAAAGTCCAACAGTTTCATTGGCAAATAAAATTACTAGGTGAGTTGTATTTGGACTCAGTAGTGGTAGCTTTTGTATACTCAAGATAACAAATGGGCTTATGGAGAGTCGAATCTTTCCGTGAGATTTTCGATTACCATTTCATTATTCTCTCTTTTAAGACTACATTGAGGTCCTACCACTACAGCCTCCCATTCATGGGAATTATCTACCATACGATCACTTGCATCGATATCTAAAACACTGATCTTATTCTTATTGCTAAATCTAAGAAAAGAATATCAGTAGCATTCAACATGCTTTATGAAGTCTGACAACAGTACATCCTCATAGTGTTCAGGACTAAATCTGGCAACACAAAAATATTTCTGAATTGTTTGGGGTTTTATTACACATAACACAGCTAACACTATTAATTTTGGTCAAGGAGCAATTTTATCAGCAACTTCCTGCAGCATGATTTGAAACCATGGACCATACAATGGTCCAGTGGCTGCAAATGTGAGATCATATTAGGAGGTAAGAAATGAAATCAAATTTTTTTCTTTTGAATGATTTTTAATCTAAATGTACATAACACTGTCCATGAACATAATGATTTGGTGGTTTCCAAGTTTCAGTTAAAGTTGAGTCATGGAATGTTTTAGATTCCATATTTTTTTGGTATAATCCCAGGTAAAAGGCAAATGGCTTTATGTGTTTAAGCAGTGATACATCTTACATTTACTAATAAATAATGGTTTCAGTTACTCCCAGGTAGCCGGGTATCACTTGATGCTTACAGGACTGTTAAGTCTTTCCGTTATACTTTTTACACCTTTTGCAGATTTCCCATTTTATTTAAAGATTTGTCGGCCAATGCCCAAAAGAATAAACCAGCCAAAAAATATTTCCAGACATTATTCCAACACACTGTTGGAGATAGAATCATGGCAATCCTCTACTGCCTTCATGCCTATGTGAGCACTGTCGCCACATACTGATATAATTTTTTATATAGAAGAATAAGCTCCGAATTGATCCAGACATCCATTCGATGCCTTGAAATCAGGAATGTCCAACAGAGAGGCACATTCAAATGCCTTCACCTGCATGACTGGAGTTGATTGATTTTGATCATGCTTGCGGAAACCACCCATAAACAAGTTCATTTAGTTTTTAAAATCTGCACATTGTGCTGACCCTAAATTTGGTGCCATATTCTATTTTTCTTGTACTCTGTGATGTATTCAAGTCTTCCTGTTAGAATGTCAGAGACAGTAGATTCTCCAACACTAACAGCCATCCAGAATTCTATTTTGGGGAAGCTTAGGAACTGCTTCACACTGCCTTATCATCTCAGCTAGTGGTTTTGGCATGATTTTCAGTGAACACGCAAATACAGTTTAGCAAATGAACTTGATAAATGACCCCACTACAACTTTTACCATTTTTTTTTCTGTATATGTCTACAGTTCTTTGCACAAAAAAAGGAATTTTCAAATATGGAGAAGTCTTGATTGTCACAATACAACCTTTTTGATCTCCATAACAAGGCAGCAACTGAATTTAAAGCACACCTGTAATTGCTTGTTTAAAACAACTATTGTGAAGGTTTCATTTTAAGGACAACTGCCTTCAAGGTCATTTACTTTGCACCTGTATTAAATTGCTTTATTTGATAAATACACCCAAATTAACACTATCTATTGTGCATCAATTTTCAATTGCAAAATCAGTGGGTTGACACTTATCACAGCATGTTATATTTACAGGTAACAAGGTAAACACAACAGGTTTTCAGTATATCCCCTAGGGGTGCAAGACAGAGTCAAAAATCTCCTTGGTGTCAGAACTGGGGGTCAGACTGAGTAAAAAACAAACTTTGGTATCAAAACTGGGGGTCAAATTAAAAATCTGGGGGTCTCTGATGCCCAAATGAGGGTGATGCTGGGTTTTATGAGTCAGGTTTAAATTAAATTAGCAAGAATGGTTCTGAGAATGTCTCTGATATCCAGAATTTAGTGGTTCTGGTTTACTGGTTTTCACAACAATGAATTTACAAGAAAAAGAATTTTTTCCAAACTAAAATGATCAGTTCCTAGAGAATTCCGGACTGGAGAAGGTCCGGTTTTTGTGAGTTTCAATGTACTTATATTACTACTACAACTGCTATTACTTTTATCGTAGCAACTTTAGTGGATGGTAGAAGTGGTGACATAAAATTATTTCCTAAACAAAGAAAAGTTTCTGCTCTTATTGTTTTTATTTTTTGCATTTATGGAATGTTTATGATAAAAAATACAGTGTTACCATACTAATTTATCCAAGTCCTTTTCCACATACACTGTACCAGTATACTACATGATAACATGATACTTGATATAAATCAACTTTAGTATCACATTCGGACAAGTGCTTCAACCTCTAATTTCATCTTTCTGCACTGTAATCAATCAAGCCTCGTGGTTGGAGTAGCTGACAATCTTTCTGACTGACTGGTTTAGGTTTTTTAATGCACACCACAACTGCTAGAAATACTTTGCTTATTAGCAAGTTCATGCTGCTTTGTTAAAAACAACATACACCAATGTTTCAGATATGCACAGAATCAAGTGTACAGTGTTCTATTTTATGTTTAAACAACACCTCAAAAGGTAGACAGGAAGGGAATCAACTAATACAAATATTTAGTTTGGTTATTTTTTGCATCAAATGGACCCAGGATCATGGAATTCCGTACTGATCTGCAGAATTCTCAGCCCAATAAATCTATGCAATGTTGGGTAGTTTTTCCAAGTACTTGGTTTCCTCTGCCACATCATATCAACATTTTGTTGGCAAACGAGCTCCAAGGGCTTGTTAGAATTTCTAGTGCAATACAAATAAAGCAAACCAGAGCAAATGCAATGCATGCCATCACAAATCCCTATCCTTTTTACTGCTTATTCCAACCCCGCCCCTTTCAGCCACTCAAATATACTCAGCCCCAAACCCAACTGCCAGATCATGACACAGGGTCATAATGCAAAATTCATCACATGTGTTCCTGCCGTGACTGCATAAAATTAAGCATGGTCATAAAATAATTGAAATTTTTTCACATGTGACCCATAACTCCTACCCAGGAACCCCAGAGCCAAGAGTGAAACCCTTCGTTACAAAGACAGCATAACTACACAATTTTGCAAGCTTCCGTCCAGAAATTTAGGAAATGTGGTAATGGACAGATAAGCTGATAGACAATATCCCACAACAAAGCATGGGGAGAATAATAATAATAATAATAATAATAATAATAATAATAATAATAATAATAATAATAAAAATCAAAATACAGAAACAAAAATAAAAATATATGTCTCACCCTCCAAAGGCCATGGACCCCCTCCTGCTGATAGATGTTGTAGAATGCCTTAAACATTGTTTCATTTGTATCTACACTGATACGAGCTTGCATTCGGACCTAGAAAGGAAAGGAAGTGACGAAATTAATGCAGTGTACATATTTTTTTATTAATCAAATTTTTAAAAAATGTCCATAGCAACAACTGGTGTCATAAAATATACAAATCCATTATTATATAGTACTAAAGCATTCAGTGTGCTATTTTTGTCATCTGCTTATTGGATAATGCACTGGACTCATGCCTAGAAGGTGTAAATTCCTATCCAGATCCGACTGGGTTGGCTATTAATGTGTTTTTGTGCAAGGAATTTTACTCCAATAACCTTGGCAAGATATAACCCTTCATGTGCTGATGTGCTGTTATTTCATTCAGATCTGTTTACCATGACAGTATTTTGCAAAGGTTCTATCCATAATTTTAGCCACCTGTCCATAGTTTGCTATACCAACACCACACCAATGAAATTCACAAACTATGCATGTTACTATCTCCAGCATCATTGGTCCTCTTACCTTATGCACACCTTCTATACCAACAGCAGTTTTCATTACAATGACTGATGCAAGATCATAATCCTTCATGCATACCAGTATGTCTTTTGAGACCTTCATGTCTATGCCAATCTTGGTAAATTGGTGTTGTACACATTAATATGCATCTACATACCATAATAAAATGACTTTGTGGTCAACTGTACTTTAGAAACTGACCACATTACTTAAGAACAAGAGGCTCAAGTGGGCATGAGATTACTCACCCTACTGATGTCTGTTTAATTGCTACTTATTACACAATGTATAATCCATTGATTAATTTTAGGTTATTGTCTGTCAAATTAGCAATGAAAGTGTCATGCACAGTCATGTGACCATAGGTCTTTACTGTCAATATGCTACACTGGAAGCAACGTGTGAAACAAACACAATAGATAAAGGTCTGTTTCTGGAATTTTACAAATTTTGAGCATATGTGAAATTTAAGTGGATAGGTGACATCCCTTAGCTTTGGAGGAAAATTTCAGTGAGTGATGGAAAGGATAGGTGACATCCCTTAGCTTTGGAGGAAATTTCAGTGAGAGATGGAAAGAATAGATGACATCCCTTAGCTTTGGAGGAAAATTTCAGAATTTATAACCTAGGCACCATTATAAAAATCCATAGCAATTAATAATTTTCATCTGGAAATTTCTTCATTACCATTAAGGTGAAGAACATTCAATAATCAGGATTGAACAGACTTTGGTTGAACAAAATTAATATTATATTTTCAAATAACAATTAATATTTAATTTGAGATGAATGAATGTACATACCGGTACACGATCTGTTCGACTTTTAATAAAGCATTATTTATTATCCAAAAATTTCCTAGTAATTTACATACACATGGAATAGTAACAAATGCAAACATGGTAAACTAGGTCATTAGATCTCTATTTCATTGTGCTCTGCTCTATTGCAACACAAAATACTATACCGTAGTCTGTTTCAGAATATATAGGTGCCCATGAGCATTATAACATGGAAAATTGAGAAACATACATCATCAATACGAAGCAACTTACTGTAATCTTGTTTACTTAAATAATGTTCTGCAAGGCAAAAAATCTAAGGTGATACACACATAAAGTGTACATGCATGCATAAACACCATCAATTGTAGTTCAGTGCATTCAAAATATAACAGTTATTGATAATCATATTTTGGTTCTGGACAAGATCTATTACATCCATCACATAGAGAGGATCAGTGTTTTGTAAAGCCGTCATTTAAAACAACTACATGAAGATGACAATTTTGCTTTACTAAGCAGTCTGTCTTCTCATAGAACTTTTCAACATGGTGCTCCAATCAACTGGGGAAAGCAACTAATTTTTTCAATATTTAAACTAGACTGATAAATTTAACCAAGTACCAACAGTGTTGATCTCTCTTGACAAATCTCACTCGGCAAGCTCATGTGAGTGAAATTGATTTTGCATGCACTGTTCTCAGTGAGCTATCTATCTTTGCTGCATACACTTGTCACTTTGCACAACTAACAGCCCATACAGTAAGATTATCATTAGCTTCGTGCAGCCTTACACCATCTAATGCTAGCCTTATACCCTCTAATGCTAGCCTTATACCCTGTAATGCTAGCCTTATACTATCTAATGCTAGCCTTATACCCTGTAATGCTAGCCTTATACCCTGTAATGCTAGCCTTATACCCTCTAATCCTAGCCTTATACCCTCTAATGCTAGCCTTACACCCTCTAATGCTAGCCTTATACCCTGTAATGCTAGCCTTATACCCTGTAATGCTAGCCTTATACCCTCTAATCCTAGCCTTATACCCTCTAATGCTAGCCTTACACCCTCTAATGCTAGCCTTATACCCTGTAATGCTAGCCTTATACCCTCTAATCCTAGCCTTATACCCTCTAATGCTAGCCTTACACCATCTAATGCTAGCCTTATACCCTGTAATGCTAGCCTTATACCCTGTAATGCTAGCCTTATACCCTGTAATGCTAGCCTTATACCCTGTAATGCTAGCCTTATACCCTCTAATCCTAGCCTTATACCCTGTAATGTTAGCCTTACACCATCTAATGCTAGCCTTATACCCTGTAATGCTAGCCTTATACCCTCTAATCCTAGCCTTATACCCTGTAATGCTAGCCCTATACCCTCTAATGCTAGCCTTACACCATCTAATGCTAGCCTTATACCCTCTAATCCTAACCTTATACCCTCTAATCCTAGCCTTATACCCTGTAATGCTAGCCTTATACCCTGTAATGCTAGCCTTACACCCTCTAATGCTAGCCTTACACCATCTAATGCTAGCCTTACACCATCTAATGCTAGCCTTATACCCTCTAATCCTAGCCTTATACCCTCTAATGCTAGCCTTATACCCTCTAATGCTAGCCTTATACCCTTTAATGCTAGCCTTATACCCTCTAATCCTAGCCTTATACCCTCTAATCCTAGCCTTACACCCTCTAATGCTAGCCTTACACC
>JAECUM010067682.1:0-10972 GCA_016617855.1 Megalonaias nervosa
CAAAACAATAAACTGGTTCAGAAGTGAACCCGTGTCCGATAAGATTCCTATGGTACTAAACGTTTCTGAATAAAATGCAACTTGACATTGTTAATGTAAATATCTTGCTAAGTCACAAACAATAGAAAGTATTGCATTATACCACGCAAGCCAAAGCTACATAGAAAATGTACAAAAATAAACATAGAAGTACAATACTGTATCTTACAATATACAAAAGAAATAATATACATAAGAAATTAATAAATTACATACCTCTACAGCTGAAGATGTGCAAGTCCCTAAGTTTTATTGGTGTGGTTACTCTCAGATTGACATCATTTGAGTAACCCCCTTGTGACAAATGTTAAGTATTTTATGTGTTCATGTTTTGTTTTTTTTCCATGTGTGTGTTTCTTGTATTAATTTTATTAAATTTCGTTTTTATTAAATTTTGAGTAAGGGTTTGTACACCATTCAAATCTTTTATTTCTTCTAATATATCAAATTTCTGGAGTTGTTATTTAATTCATAATCATAATTTCCTATAAGTCTAAAGTTTAATAAATAAAAGCTAAATTAAATTAATTCATATTTAATTTCTATTAAGTATAGTTTTATAGTTTTAATCAATAGATATCTATTATACTGTTTCTGCTTTGCGCATAGGTTGTTTGAGATCTTAATTAGGCACGAGCAGCATTCACACTACGCTTTCGCGATCACGTGAACACTAGCTCAGGTGCCACAAGTTTCTTGTGTTACGACCCTGTAGTTAAATTACATGTGTGTTAAAATTTGAATTCTTTCTAATTCTTTCTGTTTCATTTTTATTCCATTTTATATCATTAAATGTAATTATTATTGTGATGATGATTATGTTCGCAGGGTCTGATATTTTGATAGAAACATCGTATTTATTTAGAACGTAAATGTGACTCACGTAAGCACGATTGGTGCATGACGGTTTTGTCGTTGCAAGTAAACAGTCAGAAATAGCTATGTAAATGATTGGCTGTGACCACGGTCATTTCTAATTATACGTGTTGATATTTTATACTACGTTGGCGAGATTTCAAAATCGCCATGTGTTCTTCGTGCGTGTACATGAAATGACGTTTTAGTTTGCTTTAAATACTCAGGTACCTGCGAAATAGTCTAGAGTCATATTTTAACATCTTAGAGAGTCACATCGTAACATATTATAGAGTTTCTAAATACCTTAAGAAGAAGGTATTCTTTTGTGTTGGAAAGTTGTTCGTTCGTACGTTTGTAGAACAACGTGTTCTGTTATTGATGATAGCTGTACTTCGTCTACTTTTTAAATAATAATTATTTTCCCTGGAGAACTACACAACTGGCTTTGGACAAAGACATTTGCTGAAATTAATTCTAAATTGGAACAGGACAGTACAAATTGTGATTCACAGTGAAAATTCTGGACACTTGTGTAAAACCTTCGTCTGACGTTATCATCCGCCATCTTGGAACGGAATTGAGATTCAGACTACTTTAATTAGAACTTTATTTACAGGACTTGTGTATTTTTCACAATTTTATGACAAATTTTTGGATCTTCTTCGTAAATCGTAAAGTCTTGTTTCATATTTTCACATTTTCACCGTGTTTTCTAGGGAAATAAATTATTTTTTGTTAAAACTTACAAAGCTTGTTGTCTTCGCTCTTTTCTTTGTTACTTTAAACGAGCCGATATGTAACACTTGTCTAATACATGAATGACAGTTTTGATCGTAAATATAATATTAAGTGGCTATAATTAGGTTAATAATAATTTATTAAAGTAATACACGAATAATTGTTTAGTTTAGTCAATTTAATCGTAATCAGTAAATTTTGAAAATTTAGCTATAATATTTATTGGTAAAGTTAAATTAGTAATATTAAACTGTTTAATAAGTGTTCTTCGCATTCGTTTAAGTTGTTTAAACATTTCTTACGTAATATGAATCATAAGTCCGTTTTCCATTGCGTTAAGTCATCTTTTAATCCATACAGTATGGCGAGTGTCCTTTCTCCCTGATCACAGGAAGGAGTCTCAATATCGCAATTTTGTCGATCTGTTCTTTCTCCCTGCTCAACAGGAAGGAGTCTCATCATCGCATATTGTATTCCATTTCTTTTGTATTTCATTAATTTCTTTAATATTCTTGCTCTATGGCCTTAATTTAAAGTCCGTTTCGTTTCCGTTCGTTTGATTCTGTAATTCTTCCTCTGTTTGTCTGACATTTTGGAACTAGGGGGCTCCTGTACTTAGTAAACTGCTTACTGACAAAACGTTCCGTAACGTAAAGATATCACTTTACGGTGAGGCAATTATACACAGACGATGTAGCCTACATCGTCTGTGCGCTGGAAAAAAAATCAACTTTTCCTATCGAAAGCACTTCGCACGTGCGGCATAGGATGAACCGAACTCACTGTTTCGAAATAATGTACAATATACAAAAATCAACCTCAGGTATCGTTGTACACACACACATACACAAAAAAAACGAAACCCGAGTACATATATTTAATAAATAGAAGGATTTTTACAATTCCGTGACAATACCTCCACCCTAAAAAAAAATGGCAACACTTTTCGGAACTCCACGGAATGTGACCAAGAACAAAACTTAAAACATCCAATTTGGAATATTGAACGAAAACGATCTGCTAATTACACCCTACTTAAAAAATCAGCACCCACATTTTCCGACCCTCGGATCGCCTCGATTCGGAAACTATACGGTTGCAAAGACAACGCTCAACGCATTAGTCCTGCGTTGGCGACCTTTGCTTTGTTCAAGTATAAGAGCGGCTGATGGTCCGTTTGTAAGATAAACTCCCTCGCGAAAAGGTATGTATGGAATTTTCCTATCCCCCATACTAAGGCTGGGCACTCCTTCTCAATCACGGAGTAGTTTTTTTTCCCTGGAGAGCAATTTCCTACTTGCATAAGCAATGGGCAATTTCATCCCCTCTTGCTCCTGTAGCAAAACAGCCTCAAGTGCCGTATCGGACGCATCAGTCCTCGGCACAAAGGTTTTGTTCAATTCTGGCAACTTTAAGATTGGTGCACTTATCAGTTTCTGTTTTAAAGCGTTAAACGCTTTTTTCCTGGCACAAACCCCAGGGAACTTTATTCGGTTGTCCTTTCCTAGTCAAGTCTGTTAATGGGCTGGCAATAGCCGCAAAATTGGGAACAAATTTCCTGTAAAATCCAATTAAACCTAGGAAAGATCTTGTTTCTTGGTTTCTGGTCTAGGTGCATCTGATTTCTCCTATTTTGTCTGGGTGAGGTATCAACTGGCCTAGTCCACTTACAAGATGGCCCAAACAATCTAGGTTAAAATATCCTATGCTACATTTGGTGGGCTTAGCTGTAAGATTAGCAGTTTGAAGTCTTTCGAACAAATCCCTTAATACCTTGACATGTTCATCCCAGGTATATGTATAAACAAAGATATCATCTACAAAACTATCGACGTTTTCCATACCGTTTAATAGTTTGCGCATGAGACGAACACACGACGCATCGGCATTGACTAGACCTAAAGGCATGACTTTAAATTGATAAAGACCTTTGGGAGTCGCGAATACCGTTAACTCGCAGACATTATCAGCGATTGGTACCTGCCAATAACCCTTGGTAAGGTCTAACTTGGAAATGTATTTGTGACCTGCCAACTTTGAAAATAAACTTTCTGTGTCTGGCATTGGCTCTGCATCGAACACGGTGATTTTGTTTAGTTGCCGAAAGTCAATGCAAAAACGGGTTGTCCTGTCTTTCTTTCTGACTAATACAACGGGGGACGAGTAAGGGGAACTGGAAGGTTCGATCACTTCCCGGGCTAACATTTTTCCCACTTCTTCGTTGATGGTCTCCGCTCATTAAAGGGTATTGGATATCCTTTAATCCTAATCGGCACTGAGGTATTCAACTTGATCTCGTGTTGAATCAATCCAGTACGACCTATTTTGTCCGTAAACGCGTCCGGGTATTTGGATAAAACCTCCAAGATCTGCGTACGCTGACTCTCGGATAAATCCGGGTATACATTGATCTGGTTTATACCTTCTTTCCCTACGTCAATGGGATATTCAAGGGGCATTTCGGTACTGGAGACGAATTCCGATTCGTCACACGACCTATCCTCTATCACCGCTATGATGTGTTGTGAAATTAGATTGTAATTTGTACCAGAGAATATACCGGAAATAAAAATAAGTGTCTCTTGGTCTTGATATTTATAATAATAAGGACCTACACTCACGCACTCACACAAGTACATCACTGGCAAAAAGGGCTTTCAATTTTATTTCATTTTGGCAAACGTTGAGTAGTCTTTTTCGAGAGCGGTCGGTGGCTCTGAGAAGGACCGTTGGATGTTTGTTTTGTTTTGTTTTGTTAAAAAGCAAACTCAAGAACGGGAGGTAATGCGTTTTAACTGCCTTATCCCTTTGCCACGGTTGAGGCCTATTTCTTGACCTGTTACTGTCGATGATTTCGTAGAAATCACTAGTGTTAGTATCTCAGGTGTAGTGGAGTGTTGACGGGATTGAACTGTTTGACCCGGGAAGGTCTTTTTCTCTTGGGTCGTATTAAGGAAGTGTGATACATTTGTTTTAGACTCCTTAACTCTGCCAAAATGTCTACGAGTACCGTGACCGTTTGACTTTCACCGCCCTCCTTCTCTCCTAGACCTTGTTTCTTTGCTGCTTCTTCTTCTTCCTGTCGTTTTCTTCTTGCCTCTTCTTCTTCTCGCTGTTGCTGTTGAATGAATAAAGTTTGTTCTGCTTCTTTCTACTGTTACAAAAATTGCTCCAATTCTTTTATTGCGCCTCTGTTTAACATCCTCGACGTACGGTAAGGTAGGAGAAGGCGGCGAATGTGCTGGTACCGGAACAAATTCTTTTGAAGAGAGAAAATCCACTAAATCCCAATTAAAATCGTTCTCTTCTGGAAGTAGGACTTTGTTTGCCTTGGTAGCCGCTTCTATGCCATCACTCGTCACTGCAGACAGTGCACCCCAATTCATCGTCTTCGTAGTTTCCGTCATGTTCTAACTCTGTCGGATTGATTCTTTGCGCACACACGCCAGCGCACCTATATAGGGAATGTGACTTCACAGGTAGCTCTCTTCGGATTGGAAGACAGACTCCACACTGTGACTGAACTTGTAACGCGTGTTAGGATTCGTGAAAGAACTCAATCCATTTCGATCCGCTCTTCTACTATAACTGCGGTTCACCTCATTCCATGCACCTGTTCTCGTCACAAGATATTTACTAACGTAGAATCGTCCACCCTCATATCGTCGATGTTCAACCCGGACTATCTCATGTATGTCAGATCATCATGTGTTTTCACCAAGATCACCGATACGGCTCTTTGGAAAGGAAGGATCTATGTGGAGAGACAAGGTTGTCTGAAGCGAATCTTAATCTACGGTCCAGACGTCAGACGAAGTTTGAGGAAAGAGAAGAAGATCCGTACGAAGCACTCGATGTTAACTGAATGGTGTTAACAAACTCA
This sequence comes from Megalonaias nervosa, assembly GCA_016617855.1. Lineage (NCBI taxonomy): Eukaryota > Metazoa > Mollusca > Bivalvia > Unionida > Unionidae > Megalonaias > Megalonaias nervosa. The sequence continues at coordinate 5,519 of JAECUM010067682.1, forward strand.
TATATCTCGAATAGGTATATATTCTCTCTTGCTTAAAATATTTTTTAGTCGATTGTATAGTTGATTGTGTGATAGATTTATGTAGATAAATCTGTTTGTGTGAGGGATCTATGTCTCTAACCATGTCTTTATGTCTATGTCTCTATTGTATTTGTCACTACCTAGAGTAACACGTATTCAGGTCAGCCACTTGCAACACTGTTCCTCAGTGATCCGCCTGATTGAGGTCAGCCACTTGCAACATTGTTACCATTATTTCCCCAGTGTCCAGTACCGTGAAGTCACCCCTATTCAATTCGCTTTGTCCATAGACAGGCCCAATACATTGTTACTATTGTTACGTGTCGTATCAAAAGTAACAAAGGAAAATATGAAAATATGAAATAGGACTTACGGTTGTGAAGAACATCCAAACATTTATCCTAGTACTAAAAAAAATACAAGTCCTATCACTAAATAATTTTAACTGAATCCAGGTTCGAATCTTGATGACGTTCCAAGATGGAGGACGATGACGTCAGATGAAGTCTTTACACAAATGTCCAGAATTTCACTTTGAACCACACTTTGTACTGTACTGTTCCAATTTAGAATGAATTGCACTGAATGTCTTTGTCCTAAACCATTTGTGTAGTTCTCCAGGGAAAAATAAATTATTTAAAAGTAGATGAACTCCTGTAGCTGTCATCTATAAAAAGATACATCTCGAGCTCTACAGATGTAAAGAAAAAAATAAACTCTTTCCAGCACAAGAAAAATAATACCTTCTTCTCAAGGTATAAGAACGACTCTGACTATTTCACAGGGACCTAAGTGTTTGAAAACCAACCTAGGACGTCATTTCATGCACACGCACGAAGAACGCGTGGTTATTTCGCAATAAACAATGCAATTTCACGTGGGCCAGGAAATGTCTTTGGCAATAACTGATCGTTTTCGCATAGTGTTTACTTAAATCGACAAACCATGGCATGCAAAAATCGTACCCATGCGAGTCATATTTACGTTCTAAATAAACACGATGTTTCTTTCAAAACTATCAGATCCCGTGAACATAATCATCATCATAATAAAATATAATGATACAAAAAATGAAATAAAAAGAATTCAAATTTTAACACACAAGTAATTCAACTACATGGTCGTAACACTATACATTCCCTATGTTAAATTCTCATTGTCCCTAGACAGTCCCACTCATGATAAATTTCCGTTTTGCCTATAGGGCCGGGACCATGTTTTTAATGGCAATTCCCGTTGTTCCTATTTCGCCCCCATTATCTACCCACATCTTTTGGGCTTCATTGATAAACCTATATGATGCATTCAATCAAACGATCTCAGTTTATCCGTCACATTTTTGATATTGCAATCATTAGCAATTTAATGCCACAGTTTGAAACTTCATAAGTCAATTGCCTGGTTACCACTCAACGTTTGTATATAAACCGCTTCTAGCATTTCTTTAATACCAAAATATTCACAAATCAACGCTTTTTATCAGGAGAAAATCCTTGCTGTGAAGAAAATAAATACAAATGTTTTGGTTCGTATAGTAATACAAACCTGTCTCTAAGCAGCATTGAAAAAAAAAACACAATACATTACTCATTACTCTGAGGCTAGCAGTCTCAATACGATCAGTAAATTGTATTCATTTACAATCACAGGCAGAGAAAACCAAATAATTTTCACGCAGAGAACAGTTTATCGATCGAAAACACATTAGCTTGCAGTGTGTGTGTGTGTGTGTGTGTGTGTGTGTGTGTGTGTGTGTTGATCGGTACCATATACTTGCCTGAATAAGTACACTCTGCGGGATTTCGTTTAACAGATTAGTAAGAAAGGCTGAAGATTTTCCATTTCTGGAAATGCTTTGGGTCCACAGACGACTCTGTCTCCATGACTGGCTCAATCACGTGACGTGTGTGTTTGCACCCAAGCGGACAAAATTAAAATTGCCAAACATGTATCGATCGCCTGGAGGCTAAATATATCATGGGGTGGAGGCGAGGACTGGTGTCAGGAGACCCAAAGAGTAAAAAAAGGCAAAACTGGCAGATTCATGCTACTCTATACTGTTGTTATTTTGCCGTCTTCGTACTTTAGTCGCGTGCAAGGATTTGTATCTCACAGAACAAATATTTATTGAGTTTTAAATGAAATTAACATGTTCTCGTTATGTTGTACGTTTCTAATATTGACAAGTTAAGTCTTACCTAAACAATGAATTTCAAGAAGAAACTTGTCTTGAACCAAGGCTGCTATATTCTTGTAAAACTGTCATTCGAATGACATTGACAGATTTAATATAACGTAAGGGATGACTTTAAAATATGAAGGGGATGGGTTATTTTTTAGAAAAATTTTCTGCTTCAAACAAGTCAAAGATGTGAAATTAACTGTAATGGCTCGAATAAAAGATTATAAGTTTAGAACTTGGGACAAGAAAATTATGTTACATACAATCAACCCACAACCAATATTCTGGAAGCATAACGATCTCCCATCTATCACCCTCATCCTTAGTGAATCGTTCCCTAATAGAATATGATCGTTCTGGCATAAGACGATATCCAATCCATCACTCCGATCGTTAGTGAGTAGTTCCCTTTAATACTATGATGGTATTAGGAAAGAACGATGTCCGATCTATCAATAGCATCGTTAATAATTCGTTCCGTAATAAAATATGATCGTCCTGGCATAAATTGATGATTTTTGGTTAGGTAAGCTTCTATACACGACTTTTGTTTTGTGACAGAATACGCTTCATAGTAACTCATACGATATGGAATACGTTCCTTGATCCAGATCGCTTGAATATTATTATTGCGATTATAAACTCTAAATGAAATTATTTTAACAGATAAAGAGCCTCTGGTAATTAATGATGAGGAGAGTTTTTTTCTTTTCTTTTTTTTTTTTTAATTCTTGATCCTTGAATCAATATGTTCATGCATTCAAGAAAGACACTTTATTATCGTGACGTACGTTTGCGATCAAAATATATGCTTCAAAGAAATGCTAAGAAAAAAAAGAAATTACCCTCTTGAAATTTGTTTCAATATTTAAAAAAATGAAGTAACGGCCATGCTTCCTCCTCTTTATTTACTGTCCCGGATGACACGAGCTAACCAGGACAACATCTGTAGGTGTTGTATTTTTGCTTGAGGACATACGTTACGGTGTTGTTTATTTGCATTATGATCATTTAAAAAAATGCTTTTACATAATTGTTCTCTCTGCATTTAATATTCAGTATCCCTATTAACTGAGTACATAACTAGTTCTTGTGGATTGTCTAGCTTTGATCTCATACTATTTAAATATTGACTCAGAGTCATACGTTTCAGTTTATATTTAAGTATGAATTATGTTATACGTATCACGCCAGGTTTTTAATGAATAATATTTATATGTCGCCAGTAACGACAATTCACATAATGTTATTAGTCTAGTCAAATCTACCGGGCCAAACAATGCCATAATATCAGCAGTCTATCATCTAAACGAGAGGTGACATTCAATTATTCATTACTAGCAAGTTATCGTGTTCTAATGACTCAAGCATCAAGTGTACTTTGCATCCTTTTAATTGTAGTATAGATTATAAGAAAAGCTGAAAAACCTGGGGGATTTTGTTTTGTGTTTTTATTTTAAAAATTATTATTTTTGTACATCACAGATAAAGATCGATATACAAAAAACATTACAAAATAAAAATTGAAATTCATTAGTCAAGCAAGACTATGGCCTTGTAAAAGTAAAATAAAAGTGACTATTCCACTCATAGCTGTTCCATCACCATCCCGTGTAAGACCAAGACAACTCTACGAAGAATTTCAAATCTTATTCACAAAACTAGTCTATTTGGAGCTGAGATACAAACTGTCGTATGTTAAAAAATTTTAGGTACATAAATGTTGCATAGTGTACATGGTTGTATTGGTGTCGTCGTAAAGAATATGAATTTAGAGCTAATGTTTTGGCTTCAAACTAAAAACGGCAGAAATAAAAATGGAATAAAATCTTTTACTATAATAAAGAGTAAGTCAGATAAATCCGGACATACGCCATTTAAGAATTAGAATAACACACAAACCATCCATGAATTCTTATAACGATGCATTATCTTAAATCGAAGTTATGATATTTTTTCCAGAAAATAAATGAATTTGCAGTTTTTATAAAACGAAAACTTGAAGGTTATATTCATTTACGAAAGAAAACAAAAAGAATAGCTTGGAATAAAAATGTTTTTCTAAAAAAAAATTAATTTACCTCTTGAAGTCATCTGTATTGCTGTACGTATTTAGAGTATAGAGATGCAACAAGCCAAATCAGTTGTTTTTTTTATTGTAGTCTTTGTACTAGTTTTGCTTTTGTTTTCGTTTTACGTTTAAGTGGGTGGGGGCGGGGTGGGACGGTAGGGTAGCATTGTGCCGAGGCACGTAAACTAAAATGTTTTGTACAAAAAGAAACCAAGGTTGCCAGTCCGGCTGATCTGATGGTGGGAATCGAACTCGTCCGCTCAAGAGTCAAACGTTATAACCATTACTCCCGCTTGGCACCTCCACTACGTTGCCAAAAATGGATTATACAGTGATCAGTATTGCGTAATGTTCTGGATCATATAACCATGCATTTTGGTTTCAGTTAGAACATGTACAACATAGGCAGCAGGGAATTCGACATATCAGTCATCCCATCCCACCCCACCCCCATATACCTGACATATCAATACATTACCAGTATACCTGACATTTCAATTCATTGATCGTCAAGCCTATACGTCTGTTGGCCATTATTAAGTCTTGGATGCCAAATAAAATATACATTATTATTATTATCAGCACTTTTGGTTTACTTTCGCCTTACACGTTTGGTTTACTTTCACCTTACACTTTTGGTTTACTTTCACCTTACAGTTTTGGTTTACTTTCAATTTACACTTTTGGTTAACTTTCACCTTATAATTTTTGGATTAATTTCACCTTACACTTTGAAATTCTAGCTTACCAAAGAAAAGTTTCTTTTAAAAAAACAAATCCTAATCTATTGGAATCCTCATAATGCAAACAAAATTAATTTTTTTCTTGCTTAATAGTTTGGCTGTGATTTGTTGTACAAAACTTAGTGAAACAAAGAATAAGAATTAATATTGCACCAAAAATATTTACATCTGACATCATGTAGTTATTCGCGCTAAGTGCAAATTTATAGAGGATATCTCCTTTTTGAGTAAATATTAGGAAGTATTTCACGAGTGAAGAGGAAACATTGTATTGTCACCAGTCAAATGTTTCCTTATATCTACTAAAAAAGATTTTCTTAACATTTAAATATATTTAAAGGCTAACAAGAGCGATAAAAAAGTTCTTAGTCATTTTAGGACTGCGACCATTAACAAAAACTTAGATTATATATATATATATATATATATATATATAT
>JAECUM010067683.1:0-10754 GCA_016617855.1 Megalonaias nervosa
CCTCATCTGAAATGAAATTTGCCTTCAGTTCATCAACCACTTTCGTACTAAAAAACCCAAAACATCAAGTTATTGATGAAGATGCGAAATCTCACGGGATTTCAAAGTGAAAAGATTATCTTGCGTGTGATCAAGCTATTAATCTCGCGGGATTTGGGGGTAGGATTAATCAACACAAGTTGAGGAAAGTACAATTGCCAAACCGCTTATAATCTAATTAAGGACACACAAATTAAATACAAAATGTAGTAGAAGTGATACGTATAAATGTAAAGCTTTTAAGAATGTTAATTTTGCAATTACCTTGTTTCAGCTTTTTACGTGTGTTTTATTGGTGTTCCAGTCAACCATATACGGCATGCTAAATTTGCCCCTTGAAAATTCAAAACTATGCTCTGTCTATTCATTCACAATTCATTTTATATGTAACAGTTGTTTGTTTGCTTGTTTTGTTGTTTGTTTGTTTTCCGCATTTTTCGTTTATTTATGCGTCTGCCTTAATATTACGAGAGACTTTTAAAAAAATGTCGCTTTTTGAAAGAAAAAAAAACTAATGGCGTTATCGATCATTGAGCAATTACTTCGTCAGGAAAGTTGTTTAAATTCGTATGCCTCTAATTTCGAACACGTAGATTCTTTGGTTGAGTAATCACTATTCCTTAGTGTGAAATTGCTAATAGCGTTTTTGCTCATCAGGTCTCATGTTAATAAACATGAACGTTGAGATTTAAGTAAAGATAATTTTGCACCAAATAACTGAATTGGAAATATTGCTTCTGATTAAACATTTTTGCATGCTTGTCTAATTATCCTGGCTTCCTTCTCAAGCCTTCTGTCTTACAATGTATAATATTAGTGCTTTCTTTTAATTTCGCATAATAGATGGACAGGAATGGCGAGGTATACAGTATTTCTATTGCATTTACCTATTTTTCATTTCGAAAGGTTCCTGAGCACACGAAAACAATCAAAACATTTGATATACACGGTTAATATCGATAAATGTCGAGCCAGTAAATGCGCTACTAATTAAGTAGTAAGTCTCATGACTTTCAAGAGGGTTTCAGTTTATACCATTAGTGATTCGTCACGTACCCAGACCGATTTTTGATCAATAATGGACCGGATTTTCATCAGGCAGTAAACATGCAAGTGATTTTAAGGCTACAGTGTGATATTTGCCTCTAACTTGGTAAGTGCGACAAAAATATTTGTTACTTTTTCTTCAATCGTCAACAAAGCTCAATCCCACTAGTGTGGTATATACTTCGTGCAAATATTATGTGAGTCAATTTATATCCCATGAGCGTATTATGGATCAAGGAAGACAACTCAGTCGTACTGGGGTAAGACGACAGTGCTTGAAACATTAAAGGCAATCGATAGGTCTTAGATATGAACATGGCAGTAATTGAAAACTCAGATACAATTATACATTAAAAGGTTAAAGGTCATTTTCTTCTCGAGAAATACAATTCTACTTTATAGTCTAGCCGACCAACGGTGTTGAGACCAGTTGCACAGTATATGTTATGAGGTCGTCGGTTATTTTTCTTTTTGAGCAAGAAAACGCCACTAAAGGAGAGCAACAAAAGATATTGAGACAAGTTGCACATTATACGTCACACGGTTAAAGGTCTTTTTTTTTGTCATACAAAAACATTCAACTTAAACATCTGGAGAAAAGTATGGAAATAAAGTTAAACTGACAAAGTTTGAACTTATTTAGTAGCCAGAAAATATTAGACCAATTAAGAACCTGTCCTTTTTAGCATTGCTTGTTATAGATAATAAGCAGAAAAGGATGTCTCTCATTGCTTTGCATTTGTCTTTTTGCTACTCTCTTCTAAAAACAAGTATTTGATTTATGATTTTAGCAAAACTCTATTTTTTTCATTTACCTCTCTTCCTCTCACTTTCGATCCAAATAATACACTATATATATATATATATATATATATATATATATATATATATATATATATATATATATATATATATATATTGCAAATAACTCAAAATAAACAATTTCTTATTTGACTCGAAGGCATTAAGGCATTATAGTCACAAATTCTAATATTACCAACCAGTTATACCTAGTGCATATATTAAAAGCTGTTTTACATGTACTTAAATAACATCCAGTCGCCAAACGTAACTTGTCAAGAGAAAACATCCACACTGTAGAATTGCTAAGAATTTCTGTTGGATTTTGGCTTTAAAACATTCACTGGCTACACAAAGTAATATACTTCACCTAAATAAATTTGGACAATCAACAATTTCCCATGTGGCATGTTAACGACATCTCATTCTGCACAATTAAAATTTTGTGAAATAAATATATTCATATCTCGGCAGAATGCAAAGAGAAATACACTATAGCATTGACCTTCTGTAAAGCATACAAGATTATTGTGACTTAAATTTAGAATTAATGTAGTTGTGATTTTAGGAGTTTAATGCCATTTTTCAGCACATGGAAAGCTATAAATGGCGGTCAATATATTTGGTGGAGGAGGAATCCAGAATGACACCGGAAAGAACCAGATAACAAATTCGGCAGAGCCGAGATTGGAACCGAAGAGGTGAAATATCAGTAATCTGACAGGTCGAGCGCCTTAGACAACTCAGCCACGCCGGGGACCTATTAAAACAAAATATAAAGGCATTGAAACACTACGATGACAGATGTAGTATACCTAGTGAACGCCTTTAACCGGTGCAAGCCGTGCACGAAGAAATAGTCCCTTGTAGTGCAATAGCAATGGACATTACAACAGATACAATCGTGTAATATCTTATCCAAGAAACTTCAGACGGTGGACTTAACTTGGTTCCGTAGCAACGTGCTATAACTAACCATTAAACCCGTGTGCAACGATAATTATGGAATGACATTTAGATTGCATAAAATTATGTAGCTCCTCAGACTTGAGGTGTCCGGGGATAACATACCAGGGAGAGAATTATATAGCATTTGAAGATCATATCTGAAGAATATCTGCAGAGCTAAATAACAACATTGCAGTGATGTCATATTTGTTATTTGGTTGTAGGCCTGGTTTGCACTGAAAAGTTCCGACGATGGGCTTGTCGAGGTTCTACAGTTTTACTTTCTTATGTTTTTAATTTTCTGCTTCGTTTGTAACTGAACTTTCAAATCATATTTGTTTCCGCTATGTTGAATATAACAGTGATGATGACATTTAGAGGCATTCTTTGAATGGCATTCTGAGTTATTCAGTTAGGGACATTTAGTTGATTTCTGTAACAATTAATGACACACCAATTAACGACATTCTTTGACCTTTAATTAGTAAAGTTTAGTTGCATTTCATGGTATCTAGTTGCATTTAGGGCTAATTAATGACTAACATTTATGCCAATTGGTGACAATCATGTATATTTGTTCGCTTTTTAAAGCATTTGCATTACCTGATGTTACTGGTAGCATGGTAACATGGTTGTTTAAGAGTCCTTTCAACTTTTTGTCTTTCTAGCTCGTCGTGTTATATTACATATTTTAGAATTATAAATTCATCAACTATTCCATAAAGGATAGCATAATCTGCAACCACTAATATTAATATAGAAATTATTTCATATTGATGGCTGTTTTCTGACACTTCCAAATTGGGTTTTGTCCGCAAGCAGTTATTGCCATGTGTCTTTTAAACGTCCAAATAGTAAATTGTACTAGTGATCTAACACTGGACTGTAGTAACCATAATACTTCTTTTTTTACATAGGTTTTACTAACTTGGGCCTTATTTTATCCCCTGCAGTGTTCTTTCTTACTGTCACAGATTGATGATGAAACATTAAAATATATTTTCTTTACGATATCATATTGACAGTGGGATTTAATCCAAGCTGAATCCTAGTAATTGCTTTCAATAATTTTCAAAAATTGCAATCCTTAACCAGCTGTTGCAATTCACACGCCCCAGTTTTCCACGTTTGCCCCGCTTAACTGATTCTGACAAAATCTCATGTTACATATCTCACAGAATCATAATGTTCTAATTGTAAAGCGTAATTATTAAAAATGTTGAATGGCTTATATTTGAGGAATTGGATCACAATAATACATTTTTATTTTCTTACGTTTAACTATTAATTCGATTTGCACGAGGAGAATAGTATGATGTGCATGTTAGTTTATTTGAATCTGCAACACTCGTGTAAAAAGGAGGGTCAGTTGCATTAGATCTAGCATCCATAACTTTAGAACCACATCTCGTAATTTTGTACTGGAATTCTCCAATTTTTTTTTATTTTTTTTTTTGATGCGGTCTCCAAAAGTAATATTACGTCCATATCTGTATCTAATGTCAATTATTTAGATTTTTAAAGTATTGTGAAATTGTCTACCTGTGAAAATACATTCCCCTTCATTTCAAGTGTTTTTCGTTTTATTTTTATTTTACATTTACGTGTAATTCTTTCCTGATTTCTCTATTTCATCTTTTCATTTTCTAAACCGTATAAAAACCTTATTCTCGTATTATCTCTGGTCTCTTTAAAAAAATTCTATATATTTCCTATATCAGTCTTTCTCTGTTGGATTTGTAAACTTTTACAACTGTTTTGAGTTCGTCTGCTATATTTAATCAATTGTTGCGGGTATTTTATGCTGCATAATTTTAGATATCAAATGAAAGTCGCTGCAAAAGCATAGTATCTTCCAAATCTGTGATTTTATATACGACGAAAGTATTTGATATATATGTTCACCAGTTATTCCTCCCCATATCAACTGCTTTTGGTTATGTGAGTGATCATTTTTGTCTGTGATTAAATGTACGGATGAATTGCAATTAAATTAGGTAGATTCTTGATAAGAAACAATAGGAATAATGAATTTCTACTATCAAAACAAAATTTGGGAGACGTTTATTATTGCATCAACATTGATATGATTGTCGTTACTGTTTATTTTCAAAATCATTACTACTTTGTAATCTTTTACACTGTATCTAGTTTTAGAAGTTTGTAATTGGAGTTGGAATCAATTTCATGTTTTTGATGTTATCTCTGTTCGTGTATTTTCGAATTGTAACCTTGTTAGAAAATGTTTACATTGCAATGTCATTCGTAACCTTGTTAAAACATTCGATACGTTGTAGCCGTGTATAATACGTTTCAATTTACCTGTAATATTTTGAGATGTACACTCTTTTTCACGCAAAATGTTCTAATCAGAATAAATTCACGATTTATGCATATTTTCACTCCTTCGTGTTCTAGTGCACCTTTCTTTATGCATCTGTCATTTGTGAAATTCTCATACATACAAAACTGTCATGCTTCTTAATACTGTATCCACGTATTTCTCGTCAGCTTCGATGGAGAGTTGTGTTTTGGAACATCATTTACTGTCATACTACTTCTAGTCGGTTCCAGGCTTGCAAATATTTCATGATCTCCTTTACATTTCGTAAGCAGATACACCGCTCAGTTTTGTCTTTAATGTATTTTCAACATTAAGCCGAGCTTAATACAATGTCCATACAGTTTCTTTTGACGATCATTTCATTAATACAATGACTTACGAACAATAAAATTAAAGTAATGTGGAGAATATACTCATTCAATATGTGAACAAAAAATGTAGCCATCTGCCTTTTGATCTAAACAATCAACAAGTATCTTCTAGTATTCTGCTCTCAGAAAGGAAGAATTGTTTATACTTTTATTGAGAACACCTGTTTCTCTTACTATAGTAACTTTCACCATAACTCAGAATTTCTCAATCCGTAAGCGTGTCAACAGATCTCAAGCAACATATACTTTTAAACTGTGTCCAATAGGACATGTGAGAGCTCGTGAATCCTTATCACACGTGTCCAATAGGACATGTGAGAGCTCGTGAATCCTTATCACACGTGTCCAATAGAACATGTGAGAGCTCGTGAATCCTTATCACACGTGTCCAATAGGACATGTGAGAGCTCGTGAATCCTTATCACACGTGTCCAATAGGACATGTGAGAGTCGTGAATCCTTATCACACGTGTCAATAGGACATGTGAGAGCTCGTGAATCCTTATCACACATGGCATTTTGCGGTTGCAGATATGCACATTGCTTTCTCAGTTACTCAGTTCTTACCTTAATAACTAAGTATTAATTGTTATTCTATCACTTTGACTCGTCAGCGATGACTCGTCATTGCATACGTTTGAGCAACTTATAAAAACCAATAGGTCACATGAAAAGAAACCAATTGCTTGCGAAGTAGGTTGAATAACTGAAAATGTTGTTTCCGTTAAATTCACATTATGCTGAAGATAATCCCATATACAGAATTCAAATACAGAAAATACATTATTTACAGCATTAAGGAATCTCAACGTAATTTTGTGTTGGGATAGATTTAGCAAAATGTTCGGATTACTTACGCTACGCTCCTATTGCATATAGTAATAGTTCTATAGCCCTCAATAAATGTCTGAAGAAAGAATCTTTACAGTGAGTGGTTTTATGACTATCAAAGGAAATAACATTTTGGGATCCCCATCATATGATTGTTTGATTGCGATAGTTTCGTCAATTAAATAACTTGCACCAATATGATTTCACCTATGGGATTTAGCCTTCCTGCAAATTGATCAAAAGAGCAAGTCCTCATAACACGTCAAAACATGAACTGTGTTACAATAAAAGAATGCCTTCCCCATTCATCAAACCTAAATACCGACGAAACTACCTATCTATCTATCTATCTATCTATCTGTATATATATATATATATATATATATATATATATATATATATATATATATATATATATATATATATATATATATATATATATATATATATATATATATATATATATATATATATATATATATTCTTCTGCAAAACAGCGAACATGTATTAGGAGAATTTTTGCTTGACAGAGAAAGCATACATTATCTAATTGATTCTTTACCCGCTGCTACTCACTAATAATGGACCGTATTCGCGCTTTCATCTTCATTTCTAATTTCATAGAAAGATTCCATATCTAATAAAGCAAAACTAAAAGGTTTATACGTACGATATTCTTGAGAATTAGAAAAGTTGGGGAAATCGACACTCAATAATGTATTCGTAATTAAACATATTTTTACGTGTGTCACATGTATGATGCTGTTAAGATTATCTATTTTAGCTGCGGAGGTTAGAGGTTGGGGAGGTTAGAGGTTAGAGGTTGGGGAGAGACGCTGAACTCTATTAGGTTGTTAACCGAAGTACAACTGATGATGATAACTTCGGTGATGCTGGTTGGACTGATGATTCTTGACGACTTAGTGAGAGGAGCTGAAGATCCCAGACCAAAGGGACTTGCGGGATAGAGAGGGTAGGACTGTTTTCGAATGGTCTTGTAGCAGGCCTGGAAGAGTGGACTATACGATATTATTTATGTCATTTTTCGTGCGCGGTGGATTATGAATATTTAAGATCATCATCGGGATGTCAAGAAATTAAATCATTATATTTTTTCATGCACAACATATTACGTTTCGCATCCAAGCTGATTGTCGTTGTATTACTACAAATTAATGGTGCATCATACTTGTTAATGAACAACACATTAATCATATTTGCTGAACAGTCCATACATTAATTATATTTGTTGATAAATTTAGATATATTGATCACATTTGTTGATGAAATATGCCTAGGTCGTATGCACTGAAGAGCAATATCATTTATTATTGCCACTGGGAACTTGGTTTGCACGTGTGGGATAGGTTTTCCAATAATGTAGTTAAATTTATGTGTACGACAGATTAAAGGTTGTTAGTCTAGGGTATCAGAAATTAGATCCTGGCATTGTAAACAAACATCCTATTTACGTGATATTTTTATGTGTCTTCGGCAGATCCAAACCCCACCCGTTCCATACTGTAACACCTGTGCCTCTTTGAATGTTTCATGAATTAATCACTTGAATTAATTCTTGGCTACTAGTTATAAATCATAACTAGTTCATCATCATATATTTCTGAAATGATGGCAATTCCTGATGAGTATCATTTAATATAAAAGATACACGGTGTTATCGAAAACTGTACATTTGTCGATCTCGGTTTAGCAGCAGTTACGTTTTGGTAAAATAGAGCAAGAAATATATAAAAATGTGTTTGTTCTTTAACTAAAGATATCTTGAATTTCAAATATCATTTTAGTTTCCTTGCTTTCAGTTCATAAACAATGTTATTAATATTACTATATTATTTGTATTTCGCATGCAGTTTCATATTTTGTTCTTCATTTATGCTGACTGTGATACTTGATCTTATCAAAGTCTTTATTATTGATGAAATATGTTTAAAGAATTGATCTATAATTATTATGTCGTTTCGAACGCCTGCAATAAATCATATGTTATCATAATATTTATCTGTGAACGTAGTCAAAGATTCAGCCGCATTTTCACAACACAACAATTCATCCCAACCAACATTACGAACTAAATATCTAGTTGATTGTAATTTGTTCTATGTAACCACATTTATGGCTATTGAAACTTTTGCGATACACATGGAACCAGATAATAATGAAGACACTGGTAAATCTATTGACCACTGTCAATGATATTTAAATTTGCCATGATTTACACTAATTGGTTTTCCAATAATGTTTGGGACCCCGAGTGGCCGAGTGGTCTAAAGTGTTCACTGTTCCGGATCACTGCCATCTCACCTTTGTCTGCGTGGGTTCGAGTCTCATGCTCGGCTAACGTGAGTACGTGAGAAAGCCTGCCAGTAGCTTCTCATGGGTCGGTGGTTCTTCCCGGGGTTGGCCAGGGTTCTTCCTCCACCAATTATACCGGTCGCCATGTATAGCCTATCTTGTGCTGGAAAATGGCGTTAAACTCTACAACAACAACAACAGCAACAACAACAACAACCAATAATGTTTACTGAGCAATATAGCTCAGTCATGTCATGTCAATAGTTTCTTTATGCAGACAATATTAAATTAGCATTGAAATCACCAATTAGGTCACTGCCAAATACGATTCAAAAGCACTTTCAAGCAAATTATGAAATAAAATATAAAATAGATGCATTTAGTATTCGAAATAGAAGAAAAGTTGAAGCTTAGTTTAGTCCTAATTAGTTTGATTTTATCCCAATGTTTCATTTGCCTATGTGATGGTTTCTTTGAGAGGCTTAAGTGTACAATAAAATTAAATCGCGTCATCCCAGTAATTCCTAATTCATTATCTAGAAGGCTATTATCAATGCGAATAAAGTAAACAAGACCATAGTCATATGCAATGGTTTTATTCAGTTATGAGATTTTTGACATATTTTACTTAAATGATAAATACTTATGAGATTCATGTTAACTAGATCAATGTAGGAAGGCTGAAATGTTTGAGGAGAGTAGCTGGGGGTTCAGATGAACGCAGACACGATCAGCAATTGACCCAAGACAAAGCCAAGTAGTGATTAGAGAAATTCGACTTCAAATATATCAAGATGAAACACATAATGCAATCAGAAAAAAAAATATTTTAGAAAAAGAATATTTTAGGATAGTTTTTCCATTTTGCTTTTAAAAACCATTATGGTACCCTTTATGTTCTACATGTATGTCACTGCATCATGTAAAAGTTAAATGAACGAAAGAATGCTTGTACTAATTAAATCAGCATTTAAAAACAGTTATTCAATAACGATCTTCCACAATAAATCATTATCAGTACTATCCTACTTTACATATTCATTTATTAAAATCATAGAAAATAATCGAACACTGATTTAACTCGAATGTAATATCTCGAGCATTTCGGATATTTTTACTAATCATGTTAGAATGGAAAGGAAATCCTCATGGATTCTGCCCGAGAAACCATTTATTTATTGCTGATATTCTTCATTGAATTCAGACGATATTTCCTTTTGCAGAAAAGACTTCTGTTGGCAACTGTACTGGAAAGGGCCTGTTGAACTATTTTGAACTTGTAGCTTCACTGTGCAGCCATGAAATACAGTAGATGTTTCAATTTTGATCGGATAGAAATGAGTTGAGCTCATGCTGCTTGTTCCACCTTTTTTAAATAAAGGTCTCTTGAACTCTATTTAGCCGTGAAATAAAATTTGGCTATCAAGTAACCATGTCATAGTCATAATCCTGTATGATATTTGGCTATCAAGTAACCATGTCATAGTCATAATCCTGTATGATATTTGGCTATCAAGTAACCATGTCATAGTCATAATTCTGTATGATATGGTCTTGATTTTATCTTGTATCTTAAATCGATCTTTTCCGAACTACATTGAATCCATCCGAAACTTTCATATGAATAAGGTGTTCAGTACAAAAATAATAAGATGCATTAATATTGTTTGGTTTAGTATCAATGAATTATGTTACGTAGATTTAATTTGCATTGTTTGTTTGTTAGAGTTTTATTCTTGGGGTAATGTATTTTTTGTAGCTGACCTTGTCCCAAATCAGTTACAGTTTTGTAAACAACATTATTTACCTTTTCTGACAGAAGGGTAAATATTAGCATTATTGGTTTGGTTGTTGTTGTTGTTGGATTTTTAACGTAGCTTTAGCAATTTTTCAGTCATATCGCTACGATGTCTGCAGTGTGGCAGTTTATAGTGATGTCTAGCATTGGGGCATCATGCCGCAGACATGTAGCATGATGTCCCACCCAGTCACATTATCCTGACACCAGGCCGACCAGTCCTAACACTAGCCTCTTAATGCTGAGCGCCAAGCGAGGCAGC
>JAECUM010067685.1:0-13280 GCA_016617855.1 Megalonaias nervosa
TATATATATATATATATATATATATCCTTTACGGGCTTATCAGCTAGCATAATATGTGGTTTATAGAAAGATTCGCCAGATGTAAGAATAATATCAAGCGATGTTAAATTGTTTACTATAGTTAAACGTCATATGTCTCGGTAACATATCTCCTTTCCAAAATATTGCAGTCTCTGTCTTTGTCTTTGAATTGTTCTTTCGCAGTTTCCACCTATTGTAACATTAATGCAAAATTTCAAAACCGTTTAAAAGACCGACATTGGACCGTGAAAATATAGTAATAACAGTTGCACAAAGTAAACCTAACGGTTTATTCCCTCTATAACATCATGCACAATTTCTTCTTCTGGATTAGGCATGAAAAATAAAAGCAATGACAGACATTCGCATTGCCTTACTCCCAAGATACATGAACATTCATTACCATTTATACTATTATATTGAATCACTATCATAAATAGACATAATAATGTCCAAAATAATTCATTACGACTCCATTTGATAACTTTATTTCATTAGTTATATCTTACCGCATCACCAAACGCTTTTGTACAAAGACACGAAGGCACGAAACAATTGTTTTCCCTGAAAAATCTTATGCGAAATAAGCCCAGGTAAATAAGAACCATTTTTAACAGTACTATTATATTGTTTATAAATCCTGCCTGCAGCTCGATAAATATGTAATGGATTTCTGCCCAGTCATTTAAACGATTTTGCGTTGATACCTAGACTCATATATAGTGCCATACACATAAATTATAGCACAGATGGGATGTAAATTCTTATTATGCTGCTAGACACACTCATGAAACATAAGCAATCGATAAAGTATCATTACACGGACGTGAATGTGATTTGGAATAGTGTAGTCAAAACAAGAGTTAATAAGTCGCATTTGATGGAAAGCATGGCGCCTGTCGTTTAGAAAATAATGGTTGCACTTCATCAGCATGCGACACGGTACTCGTTTCATTTAAAACAGAAAGGGTTGGATCAGTAGGCGCATCATCCAACAACGCATCTTACAATTAGACTACTTTTTCTTGCTCTTAATGCAGACGTAGCGAGAAAGAGACTGAATCGCTTTACAAGATCAAGCTTTTCAGCAGAAGAGATAAGGTTCTCCTTTTATGCCACCTGACATTTCAAGAACGATATTCCTACACTTTGTTTCGAAACCGATAACAACTGATTTTAGTCTTTGAAACTCTTTCTAAAGCAACTGAAATGAAATGATGTTAAGCAATAAACTATCTTTCCAGAATAAACCCCAAGTGAAATATTGATTAGAACAAAACAGCAAAATTAATACTATGAGGTGACAGTATCTTACTGTAAGCTGTGACTACAAATGGACGAATGGGAACTCTTAAAATCTGAATTTTACAATATGCCAATAATTCAGACAGACCTGCCAAGGCGGAAATGGTTATGTGCTTGAAGTTTTGCCTGCAGGGCATATGTTGAGCTTGTCGCTAACAGATGATCATTGCTGAGACAGACTTTAGACAAGATTAACTCTTACCACGGCCATCAGTGTGTGCGCTACTTTTTTCATCGACATTAGTGTAACACTGACATTCGTATGGGCGGTAATGTTCGATTTATTTATATATACCAAAGGCTCATTTAACGTTTATCACACAGGCTGAAATGCACACTGTATTTTTAAGTCAGTATATTAAACCACGTCATATTAGTTATTGCAGTAAGGTACAAAGGTATGCAGAGTATACCAAAGCTGCTGTAATGTGCAGGCAATGTCATATTAACCATTGACAAAAGAACCGTATTAAAGTCGTCACTTCTGCATAATACTTTCCTTTAATTTGATTGGTTAGTCGTAAATTCATATAATGCTCTTCATTCGTCCTATTAATAGCTAATACACCGTTTATGATTGTGACGTAATGTCAGACCCAGGTAACATGCGCTACCTTAACTTAAATATTTCTTTCTTTGTTTGCTTTTAATTAATATTTAAATCTTAGGACTCATTCCAGTGTTCAAAGTGGGGCGTGTTAACGAGGTCAAGCGCGATCTTTGATTAAGCAGGTATAGGGAGTGTTGTTTCCTCTCTTGCTGTATGAATGCGTGCATTGTGAAAGGGGTTATCAAGTACACTCCAATGTTCAAGAGAAGCACAAATAAAATTCTACATCTGACATACCCGTCTCCTCCTTCTATTTTAAATATTAAATAATGAAGAGAAAATACGCCAGTCTACCAGCCTATAAAGTTTATTATAACAATATTTGTGCGTATATATATATATATATATATATATATATATATATATATATATATATATATATGTGTGTGTGTGTGTGTGTGTGTGTGTGTGTGTGTGTGTGTGTGTGTACGAGCACTTGCCAAGCATATCAGTTTATCAATACCAGCGCTGACGGATGTGAACACTTCTTTCTCTTTACATAATGACTACAAATCTATCTCGTCTTTATCTCACGAAATAAAGTAGAAATAACATTTCTTTACTTACATCGGGAAGACAGACTCACACTGCCTCTAATGAGCACCAACAGAATGTAAATGTGTTTGCGTACTTCCAAAACTTGTATACGAAAGCCACGTACTTACGAAGGCGTGTAAAAGGTATCCATCGGCATCTGCAATCTACCCTTACTATGAGACATTAAGAACAAATACGAGTGTTATCATAGTTGTTTAAAAATGTATGAGCAGTCAGTGTTACCAATAATGCAATATGCCTGATTATTTCATTCTCAAAGACCCTGTTGCCTGTGCCGTTCCTATAGCGAGACTACAAATACCTTTTACGTTATCTTTCTGCCAGTACAGATACTTGATTAGTTAATGCAAATCGAAGGGTGTAGCCACGTAGATCGAAATGATGTATACTAGACTTTGTTCCATTATGAATGAAAACGTTGTGTACGTTAGCCATTTATTTCGTCATCTGTGTGACATAAGACTGATCGTTCATTGTGAGCTGACTCCGTTGACTCATTAGCAGAGGAAAACTAACCGGTGTCGGATTGCACTATTTCCTATTGGCCAAGTATTCATTACTCTTCCCAGGAAATATTTGTTGGGTTTTATCTCACAAAACGCAAATTTCGTCTTAAAATAAAATAATAGAAGTCATCAAAACCAAAAATCACTTCAATAAGTTTTAAATAAATTTTGTTTCCCAAGATTTTGACACATTTTTCCATTTATTCTTTGATGAAAAACTCTACTACCCACACTACAACATATAAATCTTTTCTCAATATAGATCAAAAGTATATATGCATAAATATATTTTGCTGTTCCTTTCAAATGGGTTTCGAAATGCAATTATGTTTTTCAAAGACACGTTCACTCATGAAACATTGATGATGATACTGGCGCCAAGATCACTTTAAATGTTTACTACATTATTCTCCACATCCTGTCGAAACTATTGAATGGCTTGGGTGAGATAAACATGTCATTTCTCAAACAAGGAAATAATGTCAAGTCCGTTTGTATTATATTTTGATTAGATATAGTTGGATTTGTATACTTGAATCAGTCATTACTACGCCTAAGTATCAACTGCACTCAGCACAACAATACAGTGTAATTTATGTTTGACCTATTAAACAGAGTATGAAAACTGGCATTGCTTCAAAAGGCTTAGTGTCCTCTATAAGATTTTACACAAACCTAAGGAAATAAAATATAATCTGCAATGCAATCGATAGCTTTTCTGATGCAGAACATGGTAGAATTCCACGAGTGTTATTTTCGACATGAAACCGGATGATTGAAACTTCGCTGATCAAGTAAACAGAATGATTTAACGCATCAAAATGTCAGTTCAAAATTCCAAGCGAAAACGATTCAGTAAGTAGGCCTACACAGTGTGAAATATTTGTCTCGGATCTGATGAAACAACATTAACACACACACATCTGGATACAGTTCGGATCGGCAATGTTCAGAGGTAGGTCATTAGAGCATTTCTTAATTTGCTTTAGATTGGTCAAATATATATTCTTTTATACTGGATTACAACAGTTCAAAGCACTTTAAAACTGGAACGTGTATGCGTATATGAACGGCAGCAGAGGGCTACAACTTCTACTTATAATAAACAGCGTGTCGCTGCGTATTTCTAAATCAATAGCAGAAATGTGAAAAAGGATACGAGCAGCTAATCAGCAGGGAAAATTAAAACGTCTGAGAGGAAAATAGAACAGCTATGAACAGGGCCCTTCTAGAGGCCCATTGACACCACTACTATGGTGACGGGAATGTTACCTTTATGTTTCATTATACATGCAGAACTCTGGCAGAGAAAAACATGCATACTAACTGAAACTTCGATTACAGTGTCACGGAAATATTCTGATGATTGGGAAATATTTTGCCTGTCGTGTTCATTCAGTGACGTGCGATCCTTACGTTTAATGCTTTAAAATAATATAGCCTATAATAAACAGTTATCTCTCATTGCATCTTAAACGATGCTTAAGTGAGAAATATATTCAGAATTTAGTGTCACATATTTTAATTCATATCAACTGAAAAACACTTGCATATCTACTTTATGGGTGATAAGTGTACAAACCTTTATGATAATCATTGAATATTCACCAGTTAAAGGGAAGGACAAATCTTTTCATGATGTTGGTCCATTCCTTGTAAGGTACTATTTAATACACAGCTGGATGTAAATTGGTTCAGATGAACCATGAAAACCTTTCCACAAACGGTAGCAAACCTGTGTTTAAAGTACATACTGAGGGGTATTCAGTAGCACATACACTTTTGCTCGCAAAATCCATTTGATGAACACTGAAAATAACTGCTAGATACAACGTGACGGAATAGGATATGTGTAAATTAATTTTCCAGTAGCGCACTATAAAGGCATCGTGAAATTGCTTTTACTGTGACAACATACAACAAAACGTGCCGTCCAAAATGATGGTTCTAAATGACTCTGAAGTCTACAATAATTGAATTGAAATAGTATTTCGGTGGAAAAAGGAATCTAATTAATGTCAACGCTTTCTAAGGATTAAATGATGTTAGTGCGGATCGCGAAATAAGTAGTCACGATCTGAGTAGCCAGATGGAAGAAATGCGATCTTACTATGGATTCTAAAGTACTTCAAATTCCTATCAACATACTTTTGGGAACATTTCTTTTCCATACCTGTAGAACTGACCCGATCACTGAGTGCTGCTGTTGCTTCTTTTGAGAATCACATACGCATAAGGATTGCTATAACCACTCAAATATCGCTTTGTAAGTTCAACACTTCCAACGTTGCTAGTCATATATTTTCGTGTTCCTTCAATTCTTTGATTACTTTCCAGTCGAAGCTTTGAATAATTCGTGATAGTCTTCTGAATTTCGAATGCTGTAATGCTTGAAGTTGTTATAATGCGTTTTCGTAATAATGTACTTAATATTCAGTGAGGTGTTTGAATAAGTGGATTGCATTGAAAATATGCCCATCTATGTTGCTCAATAGCCTTTGTGTAATGAAGTGAAAAGTTAAGGACATTTTTGGAGTAATACCAGCGGAATCCTTACAAGTAGCAACTATGTCGGATTCAGATAAGGGATCTCGCAATTCACTTGATGATAATTTTCTGAAGGCACCACAAGAAAACGTTGGTTTCTTACGTCGGTCTTTCTCATCTATAAGACGGAAGCGGAAACAAGGGCAAACACAAGAAAAGTCTCCGAATAATTCCCATACCTTACTCCGGGTTGTAAACTCAATCCCCTTGTCAAGCGGCGGTAATTACGACAGGTAACATTATACACTATTTTTATACCATATATAAAACAAATAGTTTTATTTTCTTGAATATTTTTGTATCCAATGGAATTAGACAAATATTATAAGAAACAAATCTTGCTTTAATTCCAAATTTCGCATAATTCTCAAAAAGGGTATATGGCGTCTTATAACATCAGTAATTTATTTTTTGCAAGAAAGGAAGCCAGTTAACGTTAAGCACAAATATTGGCAGGATTTTTCAGAAGTAAAGAGAGTAAATTAAGACGAGAGACTGTGACATATATAATGACATGTATTCCTTTCTTGCCATATAAATTGATGTACACTGATTTATAAACGTTCCTGAGCTCACTGTACAATAGCTTATACAGTTCCTGGTCTTACCGTACAATAACTTATACAGTTCCTGGTCTTACAGTACAATATCTTATATAAAGTCCTGAGTTCACTGTACAATAATGTACATACGCTCCAGAGTTCATTGTAGAATAACTTATATAGATGACTAATTTTACTGTACAGTACTTTACGTATGTTCTTGATTTTACTGTACAACAGTATGTACGTTCCTGTGTTCACTGTGCAATAGTTTATTTAAATTCCTGAGTTCACTATACAATATTTTATATACGTTCATGAGTTTACTATGCAATAGTTTAAGTTCCCGAGTTCAATATGCAATTAATATTAGTTTCTGAATTCACTGCACAATAGTTTATTTAATTTCCTCAGTTCGCTATACAATACATTATGCATGTTCATGTGCTCATTATAATTAGAAGAGCTTTTATGTCTAATGTGTGCTAATAATTCAATGAATTATATTTTAAACTTTCATTTTGGGTATCTTTATGTAAATTGATTCTGCATATGGTAAATATAATTATTTTGTTTTATTGTAGGTAAAATGAATATCATGCACATGTATATACGTCAATTAATCTGTATCGTTTGACATCATATTTTATCTCAATGAAACATTCCTGCAAACTGTAATTATTGGTACTTAAAAGAAAAGTAACACAGGTTGGAAACACGGCGTTTAAAATACATGAAATGGGTTTCAAGGCACACAGAGATTCTATACATGGGCTAAATCTATCAATAAAAGGGCCCAAAACGACCATCATCCGAATATCCAGCCAGACTGGAAGCAACGCTTTGTTCATAAACACTGTTGATAAAATACCGAATGTGCAGTGACCTGGGAATAATATATATATATATATATATATATATATATATATATATATATATATATATATATATATATATATATATATATAGTCATTTTATAAAGTTGGTGTAACCTAAGGATACATCGGACACGATATAGATCATATATACATCTTTTCGTCTATATTATTGATTGTGAAACATGGTTATTCCTTTTTAGACTAAATTAACGAATTAGTTTTTAAAGTTAAGTACCTAGACAATCACGACACCAACCTTTACAGAAATTAATTTTCATTATTATGGTACGATGTGACATACAGTGTAAGAGTAAAATTGCAAACCTTGTGATCGAATGTCGAATCGTATGCTTTTTTAGACTGAAAGCTTGAGTATTGAACACTCCTACTGTGAAAGCAAGACGCACTATAGATGATCGATTTATGACTGGTTGATTAGGATCAAGTTGGGCGAGGCACCGGGGAGAAACCAATATTCAATTGGCTCGTATCATCTCATGCCACGTGATTAAATCGTCTATATATATATATATATATATATATATATATATATATATATATATATATATATATATATATATCCTGCCGAAGATGCCAATTTTAATATTGTCTCATTCCTCTGCATACACTTACCAGACTTGTTGAAGATGGCATAGTGGATAGTGTACTTAAAGTTTCTTCGTAAGGTCAGAATGTAGATGAGGTCACGGACGTTTCCAACATGTATGTTTCTATCAATAACCGCCCCTAGCATGGCATGGATTTTAATGACCCTCTGCAATTTCGTATAATGTCGCCACTCAGTGTATGTTATATCACCTAATATGTTCGATAGAAAATAAACGTCAAAAGATTAACTAAAAATGACATTCTAAATGTACAAGTGCTGTCATTAGCCAGCACAGAACTACAGCGTTTTGTGTTACCATGGCACGGTAGACGCCATATAAACGAAATACTGAACGAGTAAGTTACTTGTATCCTTTTGGCTATTTTTATATTTTTATTTTGTTGTTAAGGACGGCGTCTAACCTTTAAGCTTTAATGCTACTGCGCGATCATTAAATTGGATGCTGGAATGACTAGGATAATTATGGAAACGTTATCTGTTACAATTTTTATAACAGACATTGATGTATATGCATTTAGAAGTAACAAGTTCTGCTGATGTCTGTTCCATTATCAAATCGTTACTATCTAAGAAGCAGGTGTCACATTCGGCACACATAGGCACTATTCCCGTATCCACAGGTCACACTCGGCATACGTATGCACTTGTCCTTAAGTCAAAAATATTAATAGGTAAGTGATATCCAGATTCAATCTCTGTAAAGAATAAGCTTATATTGTCTTAATATGTCTCTGAAAGAATATAACTCGTTCTTACAGCCACCGTTGTTATGCATGCTCTAGCCATAGGCTTTGATTCGGAAGCAGTTGTATTTCTCCGACAAATTGACTTATGTGCCTATCTAGTAAACACCATGTCTGAAAATCATAAATTTCATTTTTTTAGATCATTGAAAATCTTGTGTCCGCCATTTTGTTAGTTACATTTATAAAGTTTTTGTTATATATTTGCGGTATTCACCTGGAGAAAAACATGCTGTTATTAGTCATTCCATTTCGAAAGAAAAATTGATCTCCTTGTACATTTAGCGAAGAGGAGGGTTTTGTTTTGTTTTTCTGACAATGCAAAGTAAGTAAATTGTGAAAACCAGTCACAATTGTGAAAACTAATTGTGTTATGACTTATACGCATGCGCGATTCCCTATGGTATTCTTCTGTAAAGAACAAGATAATAACCTCAAATATTTATATACTTTTGCCTTCTGTGGGAAACGTACTTCAGAGAATGATGAGTAAACATCCTGTGGCAAGTGTTACATGACCGTAAAGTTATTTTATTGTAAGAAACATATCAGTCTGTTTAAAATGTCATATAGGTACAATGCAATAATTACGTTATATCCATAGAATCAATGCTGCATCGGAGGAAATAAGACTGAGACAGGGGATCTAAAACTTTGTTGAATGTAGCCACATAGAGTTCCATTACACACTTTCTATAAGCAGGATTTTCATTTATCTCTGCCAAATGACGTATGACGTATATAATGGGCAATACCTACACCTACACTGAAATGATTGATAACTGATGTAGACAATGTGGGCTGTAAATGATTTGACTCTCCATTTAATTTACCATTCTATAAACACAGACATGACTCTTGTTGTCTGACATCGATCACTACACAACCCCAGATAGAAATGTTGAAAGCTGCTTGAAAAGGAATCAACGAAAAGGACCTAAATGACACTCTTATTGGCAGGTATCAGACGATCATCCATGCCGTTGTATTTCAAGCAGTAAAAATACCATAGCACGTGACGCCTCTCATTTTCAATTTTCACGTTTAATGAAAGAACTAATTCCATGTCAAGTATGGAATTGGGTGAACACATTTGGGTTCTCTACGCAATCATCCCTTTGGTCTTTGCAAGCAACCTAATATTGTTGCTCTGACGGCAGCGAAGACAACAAAAGACAAAAAAAAAAAAAAACCGAAAGAAAAAACGCAGCTTACCCGTATTAAGACCTTTCCTCACAAATTTCTTCTTTTTTGAGTTCTCGATTGCACATTAACCGCCATTCACATTTAAATTGAGCTCATAGTTCCTCTTGACTTACGAGAATATTGTTTGTTTAATGTAATCAAGTTGTTGTGTACCCCTATATATATATATATATATATATATATATATATATATATATATATACGCACACACACACACACACACACACACACACACACTTACGCGGGATACACGAATTCAAGTATATGTTTGCTTCATACCTTAAGAGATTCGAAGATTTACTGAAATTAGTTACCATATGTCTTACCGAATTTAAAGTTACGAAGACGTAATTTCATTTTATCTTAATACATATTCATATTTCATATACACACACATGCACACAAAACCTGTTTTTCCTATAAGCTGGGCTACCAAATGTGTAGGCGTGTGCACTCCAGCGCTCAAGTAACATGTTTTGTCAATCCGACCTGACAAATTAAATCCCGGATATTGTTCATGTAAGATTTTCCGCTCCAGACATAATAACGGGGGACTAGGCAATTGAGATAAGGGCACGGAGGAAAACTGAGAGGGGTGATATAAGTACAGTTCTATCCGTCATTCATGAAGTTAATATGATATAGACAATTTACAGGATGTGAACGCTCCGGTTGCCTAGGTGGTTAGAACGTCCGCCTCGGATGCGGGAGGGTCGCGGGTTCGATCACCAGCCAAATCATACCGAAAACCTAGTGTTAGGAATGATCGGCCTGGTGTCAAGATAATGTGACTGGATGGGACATAATGCAGTATCATACCCCAGTGCTAGACATCACTATAAACTGCCACTCTGCACTCATCATAGCGACATGACTGAAAAATTGCTAAAGCTATGTTAAAAATCCAAATCACACACAAAGGATACATGTCTTTTTTCTTTGTTTTCTATTATGTTCTTTTTCGAAACAGACATCACTGTATATGTTCATACAGCATCATTATGACTATATGCATGCATATATACATACATACACACATACATACCTACCTACCTACCTACCTACCTACATACATACCTACATAAATACATAAAACGTTTGGCTTCTACCTATATTAAATATCTAATGGCCTTTGTTATGATAATATCAGGGAAGTGTGACATTTATTCAAAGAAGTTTAATTTTAATAACAGGCTCTTTCATTGCATTTTATTTCATTTTCCTCATCCGACCTTCAAGCGTGTAGTATCCATAATTTACATCCCATGGTCAGTAATATCCATGCTTCATAAAACTGATATACTATCGTGGTGGACGCAAACAAAGCTCCGGTGTATATGTGTCACCTTCACGTGCCTTCATTTCTGTCCGATTAACCTGGAGTGATTGTGAAATTCGATGAGAGCTAATCACCGGATAGCCATACGAGTGTGTTTGTTATGTAAGAAGTCCCTACATCCACGACTACGTTCCATCATTTATTGGCGAAGTGAACTTTATTCTAAGGCTATGGCGGTCGGTTTTGGCGTGCAGGCAAGCCGATAGGTACTGTAACCAGTTGATCTAAGCTCAAGTCCTACTAGAGGACGAATTGTAAATTCTCTAACCTGAATGATAATATTATGTTTCCATATATAATTTCACAACATAGTAACACGCTTTCTCCTGTAAGATCCAGAGATAACACTTTTCACTCTTATACTGTACATTTCTGAATCTTAAAATTTACCTCTATATTTCTTGATTTCTCTCAGAGGATTCAAGATAGACCGTGTACATTAGATACGAGTTAATTACTGGATCACCGTGCGAGTGTGTCCGTAACGCACGAATACGCAAATCAATATTCCATACTTTATACAGGGTATGATGGTTGGTACGTTCAGGAAGGCGAAGGGTGCTTGATCCATAAATGAGGGTTTGAATAGAAGAATTTGAAATTATCTAACCAGGATGATAATTTTAATAAAATATATTCTCTCTCTCTCTCTCTCTCTCTCTCTCTCTCTCTCTCTCTCTCTCTCTCTCTCTCTCTCTCTCTCTCTCTCGATCTTGATCTTGATCCTAAACTCCAAGTATACCGATGTCCCGCCATAACGATTTTTGGCTTACAAAATATTTTCCTATTTAATATCATCATCTTTAAACAGAGACCCTTCACCCTCAACTCCAAATGTCGAGAGGAATTTCCATCGAATTTCGAAACCAAATAAAACTTTACGCTAAAGGAAAGAGCCGCAATAAAAACAGAAATTCACTACAAACTTGGCGATGTATTTTACCTGATAAATGCCTGCCACACGCTGGGATATATGAATTACGGTTGACAAGTACTATAATAGGCTTATGGCAGAGACAAATGCTCGCAAAATCTCGCAAGAGCACGCGAGGTTAGATCAGTACTGGACAGATTAGGACTGACAATAAGCTGACAAGAAGACCTTGCACCATTAAAACAGACAGATATTAACGTCTATTTTAACATCTCAACGCTTGCAGAAAAGCCGCTTAAAAAGATTATTAAGAGGTCAATGTATACTGATCAAGAGAACCTTTTATTGTTTGTTTCTTATACATTAAATATCACGACTTTATTACCCAGGCATGTGGTCTGGCTTTTGATGCTTTATCATGACTGTCATTTGTCTTCACTAAAATGTCAAGGTGTCAGAATGACCATCTACCTGTCTTTGGCTAAAGAATTAAATGGGTGTGATCCAAAAGTATGAATCAATGCCATAGCCGACATTGAATATATACTGTTATATATATATATATATATATATATATATATATATATATATATATATATATATATATATATATATATATATATATATATATATATATATATATATATATATATATATATATATATATATATATATATATATATATATATACACTCTTTATTGAGTTGCTTGTTATCCATGATTATATGGTAAGTACATTTAATTCACCTTGGTAAGTAATTGAGGATAGAGGCATAATTGACTGCTCACATCGTTTTATTTTTTTTCTGGTAAACAACGTATTATATAGCTAATACTTGTCTATGAATTTAGAGTATAATTTAAAATTGTTATTCCTTGGAGGTAAACATGCTTATATACGGTGAGTTCATCGTCTATCTTTGTTAAGAAATCAAGAATGTTCTAGAAGCAACTTATTTACGAATTTGATTGGAACATGACCCTGATCCTAGCTCTGTTATTGTGTCGTAACCTTTCATATTAATGTTCTTTACTTCAGGACTAATGGTTCCATATCATAGCATCAGTCTGAGTAGAATCAAGTTGTACTCAGTTGAGAGAATTTAATTGAATTATTTAAAGTATTTATTCGAACTACAAAGTACTCATTGATCATTTTCGATCTAAATCACTGTCTTGGAATTATTGTGAGTTTATTCAGTGACAACATTGATTATATCATTGTGACACATCAAAACTGTTGGTACCCTATTGGTACATCAGCACATTTAAAATTAAAATTCATTCGAAACACCAATGTAATTCATTCGGAATACTCTATTCTTTTGATTTATGATAGAACCTTTAAAGACTATTTGCGATTTAATTCACAATAGTGTTAGTTCGTTTGAAAGCATTACTTTGTATTCTAGGAAAATAAATTATTTGTTTTTAATTTTACAAAACGTGCTGGTTTTCGCTCTTTTCTGTTACTTGGTTTAAGAACATATAGTCGTAACAGGAAATTGAGGACTCGTCTG
>JAECUM010067692.1:0-17553 GCA_016617855.1 Megalonaias nervosa
TTCTGACTGCAGAAATATTGGCTCTGCCATAGAAAACTTTACTACTTAGTAATCCCAGGCCAAGTAGGTGCATATTTGCACCATGAGAGTATATGTGTACATTAGTATATACCACATATCTATTTTGCAAAAAAGTGGACTTGGGGTCTTTACATATGCACTGAATATAAACTTGATACTAAAATGGATTCAGAGTGAAGACAACAGTTTGAAAACCATTGTAGTATCAAGCTTGTGTCAGTTGCAAGTGGGTTTTTCTAGCAAGTGTTGTGATAAGTATACTACACTGAGTAAAGTGACAACACAGATGAGTACTAGTTGAAACTTACTCCTCTCAAAAACGATTACATGGGGAAAAAATGGACTTGACACCTGCATAAGTGGAAGTGGGTTTTTCTAGCAAGTGTTGTGATAAGTATACTACACTGAGTAAAGTGACAACACAGATGAGTACTAGTTGAAACTTACTCCTCTCAAAAACGATTACATGGGGAAAAAATGGACTTGACACCTGCATAAGTGGATTTTTTTAAAAATTCAACCTTTTGTATATAAAGGTATATAGTTTTTAATAGTTTCTTGTCACAGTTTGAAAACAATGCTTTTCTTAACACCTTTCTTCATATAAACATATGAAGTTAGGTAAAGTTAAAATTTTTATCCTCTAAATTAAAATTATTTACATGTAAATTTATATGAATTACAGTAGTGATACTTTTTTCTAGTGATATATCTTGTCATATAGTGCATGGTCATATGTCTAATATAGTCTCAAATTTGAAATAGCATTTAATATAAAAACTTCACATTGTCCAGGCCAAAATGTTTTAAATTTTGTTCAGTAATGTCATAATTGAACCTTGCAAAGATAAATTTCATCCAGAAAACAATTCGAGAAAGGTCTAGAAAATTTTGTTTCAAGCATGTGGAACCCTTTTGTTGGTAATAAATGGACTTTGTTTTAATTATTTTAACTTTTTAATATATTCCTTTTAAAGTTGTGCACTGAAGAGCATTTGTCAATGTTCTGTTTACGACCACCAACATCTGAGAAGATAAGGGAGCTCATAAAACAAATTCAGCTAAGAGAGGATACCTATGAGAAGTTTAAAGAATGTCTGGTTCAGGCTAAACAGGAATCTTTAAAGGTCATGTTGGAAGAAGAGGAGGCAGAATTTGCTGAAGAAAATAAAGGTAAATGTAAAGATCAGCACATAGCTTAGTTATTAGCTCATATGGCTGTAAGGTCAAGTGACTTTGTGGTATCATCCTCCATCTATCAAAGAGTACTTCTTGTATTGGACAGTATACTGGCATTGAGAGCTTCAAAGTTTATACAAATGATCTGATCCAATAACAACAAATAGACTGCCATTACTAAACACAGAAATATGCTGAACAGAATCTGACCTAACATGACATACAGGATCCACATTCATTCATACATGATTGCCAATTATTGAAAATAAAAGACCTTTAAATGACTTATCCAAAACCACATAACAGAATTTTATCATTAAAAAATGAAAGTATTCTTGCTATTAAATTTATACAGATTATGCTGATCTGCCATCAGATACGGCCCCATTAGTAACAGTAGAAAAATGTCTTGAAACCATGAATAGAATTTGATTAAACATAATGAAATGCATCCTCGACTTGCCAGTTTCCCTGATAAAGCAAGGGAAGCAACCAATGATGAGTATTATTGAAATCACAGGTTTAGGGTGATGAAGAGTTCTCCCCTACAGAAAAAAATTAAAACAGCTATTAAAAAAATAATTTTTGGAGTGCAGGATTTATATGAAACAACCTATTTATTTGTATGGTTATTTTCATCTGAAAATACTGACAGGTTTGATTACTACAAGATCTTGAACCATCAGTGATCATATTTATAGGTTACAAAATTTGGTGTTGACCTTGGCTTGTTTATTGTAATAAATGTTTTATAAACATTGCAATAACCAGTGTGTGTGAAAGTGCATATCTAAACAGTGTACATGAATTGAACTGCCAAGGTATGTTAAATTCAAATTGAGTATGCTACAGAGCATATTTAAACATGTTACGTATATGTAATTTAATTACTTGATTGATTGTTTTAAATTTTTTTATTTTTTTATTTTATTCCATTACATGTTATTTTAATGATAACTTTATTCACTGGATTTGACATTTTTCCAGAAAATTCAGTTCAGTTCTTTTTAGCCTTATAAACAAGTAGTGGCTTGTTTACATTGTATCAATCAGTGACCTAGATTCACTTTCTGGCAAACAACTTTTTTTATATCCATTCTCAGTGAAGAAATCACTGATTTCAGTCAAGGTTATATCTGGCCTACGTGATAATAGACCTGTAGCTAAGTGATCAAGTGACCCATCACGAGGGTCTGAATTGCATATCGGTTTGGGTTATAACTCGTCTTATAGTGATTTCACTGAATGGTATTTTTTTTTTGTTGCCAGTTTGATTTGAATTTTTCTATTTTTCGGAATTAATAATTTTTTCTCCCTGGAAACCACTTGTGCTCATTCGAATTCTTGGACAAAGACATTTATTGGAAACTATTCAGAATTCTAAAGCCGGATTATTATTCTTGGTGATTCAACAAGGAACTGTCGACACATCAACACTTATCAGATTATAGAAGACGTCATCGCCTTCCATCTTGGAAATTCATCGGGATTCGAATTGTGATTCACTTAGGACTTTTTATTGTCAGGACTTACATTTATTAATTCTAGGATTAATTTTGGATTAGATTCATAAACCATAAGTCATTTTTCATATTTTTACCTTTTTTTTCAGGGAAATAAATTATTTGTTAAATTTTACAAAGCTTGTTGGCTTCACTCTTTTCTTTGTTACTTTTGTACGAGCCAAGACACGTAACAAACAGAGTACATGTAGTGAGCTTCCAAGGTATGTTATACATGTAATCTACTCATGCAGATCATAGGCAATATACAACAGCTGCTCTTAATCGTACTTCTTCTAAGCCCAACCTTGGTGCTCACACCACTGTAGTCCTTGACACCAATGCTAATTTTAATCTTGGATTTAGACAGTATCAGTATCAACTCATTGGGGTTTGTTGAGGTTCACATGTTCACAAGGTTATTTTTGGAGATAAATATATAGTCACATTAGTTCATAAGAACAATACCAATGATACAATTTGACATGCAGGAGGTAATCCAGTCATAGTTGAGTTGTCAGCATCGACTTTGTGAATGTCTATGCTAACCCCTTTACTGACTACAGAATCACATTATCATTTATGCAGTCTGGAACTGCTTCACGCTGTCATTTCTCAGGCATACTGCAGATGCACACCCACCAGGTAATGTTGTGTAACAATTTACTTGGTAAATAAGCACTCAAGATTGAAATAATAGTCAAAGCCATAGCAAGATATTTGACAACTTAGAAGTGACAGAGGTTTCTTTATGGTTAAATGGTCTGGAACCTTCTGAAGAAATTTTGTTTGACTATACAAATGCCAGTAAAACCACAATGACAATCTGTGATCATCTGTGGACTGACATCAAGACTGATTTACGAACTTCCCAACATGATTTTCATACATTATACCCGATATATAGTTTTTCATTGGTACACCTGGAATTGGTTAGGCAATTGATTGTGTACATGTATTTTGATACATGTGTAGGTGTGGTTCTGATATGCTGTGATTTTTTCTGACAATGCTTTTGCTGGAGGTCATAGATTGTCAAATTAGGTTCATTGATGCACCTGTGGACAATTTATAGAATTTTCTTAAGTTGAACATTTTACGTTTTCAAATAACAATGTCCTGTCATGAAGTGAAGGTCAGCATTAGTGAAAACCAACTTAGGAAAAAAATGCAATTAAAAACACTTGTGGGGTCACATTCAAACATTCTCCAACAAATTTAACTGGAATTGTCCCAGTGTGGTTGACCCAAACACAACTTTATCAGCTTAATTCAGCCAAACGAAATAATACCACAGTGACATTAAAATTATCCAAATCATAGGTGATGCAGTTGCAGGAGACCAGTGGAATATCTCCATTCCTTGCAGCGATTCCAGCATTGTTTAGCAGCAGTGACTCCAATGGTTGCAAAAGTGGTGGCACTTGGGGCTGTCAGAACAGCATCATGAATGACTTTGAAAATGCATTTGGCGGTCACATACAAATAAAAATGGAAAAGGACATAGTTACTGGGAACAAGTCATCAAATACCATCATGCAGAGGTCTTAGACTACACAAAAGTCCACACATCCATTAACCAATCTTGATTGTGATGGTAAGGTCAGTCAAACATTATTGTGGTGTCTTTATGTGAAATTGACTTGCATCACACAAATGAAACAGCTCTTGTTAGCCAGGATTTGACAACAGGACCTGGCACTCACTGGGCTTCATGTGTGGTGATACCCAATTTACTGCATTTCAACTCATATGGACTTGCAACTCCTCTTGACATTGTTGATTATTTAACCAGGGATGCTAACACCCATGGCAGACAAAGTTGTCTACCAATTTTTTATTTGACTATACTGATGCAAACTCAGTTGAATGGCCTTGTATGTGGTCATCTTATGGTTGAAGCATTGTGTGCATTTGAATGTTTACTAGTTGGGTTGTTGTTGATGTTGACCCTGGCAAGTTTGTGACTTTTCAAGATCAAGCTGGTAAATTGCAAATCTCTAATGTAGACATTCAGAAAATTGTTGTCAGGCTCAAAGGTGCTTTTTTCAAAGAACTTGGCCAAGATCATGAAAACGGTGGAGTCTGAGACACCATCATAATGGTTGTGCTTATTAAAAATTATATTGATGTAGCTGAGGCTGCAGTAAAACATTACATGGATGTAAAAATCACAGTTGCCCTGAATAGCACATGTAGTAAGTTCATTTTAACCAAACCAAAAATGGCTGACCAATGAAGGAGACGAAAAAACTGACTATGAAATATGAAAGGGCCAGATTTGTATTTACTAACATGGATGGTTTTGATAAAGCTAAATTTGACAACTTATGGCTTGCTAGTCTGGATCATACTTACTTAGTCCCACAATTATAGTGGATGGAGTCAGCATTGATAAATAGTCAAACTGGTGAATGAGTAATAATTCGTAATGAACTTGACATTGGTCTTCCGAATCTTTTATATATATGAAAGCAATATCACCAGTAGCTGAAGATGAAGTTGCATCAGTTTGAAATATTCGGGTACTTAAACATCTTTCTATTTAAGATTAGATTTAATGGGTTCTGACCATGGTGTTGAAGTTGTGGAGTTTGGTGATGGACTGTTAGACTGATCGACAGCAGATGCTAACATTGATGGTGATTTCGTTCCACTTGTCAACAAATATCAGCATCAGAGTGGTATTAACAAACCCTTGTATGTGCTGAAATATAATCCTGTTAAGAGTCAAATAGAAATAGATAGTTGCAACCACCCTAATGTGCCAATACCAGTTAAAGGTCAGCATGGTGTTATAGCATTAGCATGTGAAAATACACATTTGTTGACTACTCGGGATTGTTTCAACAATGACAAAGTGGAATTCAGTACTGTATCCACCCCAGTTACATTTTGCAATGAATATGTAAAACCAACATTAACTTGACTGAGAAAAGAAAGATCTAGACTACACCAGCAGGTGCAAAAATACTCGGGATTGTTTCAACAATGACAAAGTGGAATTCAGTACTGTATCCACCCCAGTTACATTTTGCAATGAATATGTAAAACCAACATTAACTTGACTGAGAAAAGAAAGATCTAGACTGTTTTTCAACAAGGATAAACCTGTTTTGGTGACTGCTATTGGGCAAAAATGAGAACAATCATTTCAGATGTCATTGAGTGGTGTAATCGATATGGTTATTAAAAGAAAAAGAATGCACAATCACTGGAAATAAATATTTTTCATGTAGATACTTTCTATGATTGTATGACAGTTGCACTAGTAAAAGGGATAATTGCTTAGCGGTGTGTGTACATGTTGCACTTGAACCAGGAAGGTCTGCTGATACAGAATTATACTATGTGACTACATTATTAATTGAAGAACTATAAAGGGCCCTCGATGTTAAGAACATGGAAAAATAATTGAAGCAGAGGAACAACTATAAATTGAAATCACCAAGAGAACCACACTACTTGTAACATTTAAATGAGCATGTCTTGTTGTCAGTGCTACTTGTAGAATTACTATGGCAACAGACATTGGTATAAATATGCCAGGAATTAAAACATCCAGAACAATTATAGGCGTATCAATCCAAATTATTGTTGGGGCTATATCAAAAGTAACCAGTGTTTTGTTGGTGCTGGTAAGATAATTTTGATGCCACTACATTTTCATGATACATGTCTATTCAGAACTGCTCACAGCAGCACAAAGTAGTACTAATCTGATTAGTATAATTTATTCAATGGCTCTCAAGGATAAAATCATATGACCAAGTTTGAGACATGTTGGCAGAAATGGAAAATCACTAACAAATCCGAATACAAATTAGGAATTGTTTGGTAATGAATTTACAAACAATAAAAGTCAAGTAAATGAATGAATACCAAAAACAAATATGGTAATCACAGACTCGAACCCACTAGTGATCAACTAGCTATCCACTGATTTTTATTTCAAGAAAACCTTCTAGGTAAACCACTATAATTGGTGTTTTGGTTTATTTTTTCATTGTCTGGCAATTATTTTTTTTATAATGATCTGTGTGTACACACACTCATGTGTGAAAGTGACATTTGCAAAAATCAAATTATGGGGATAGAGGCTGTGGCTGATATCTTTAAAAAAATAGTTTAAAACCAAATAATCCCAGACCACCATTGCCCTACTACTGGAGTTTTTTTGCATTGGAAAATCCCATGGGGCACATACCTCACCTGTGTATCACGTACCAATTGTAAAATGACAGTTGCCTTGTTTGTTATTGCTGGTTAGACAAGGTCTGGAAGTTCACCGAAAGTATCAGAATTTTCAGGTTTTTCTATTTCTTAGTCCCACAGGTCTCAGAGAAGAATTATCTGTTCTTCAGAGCTGAAGAGCACTCCTAGATTCCAGGAGTATATATCTCATCAGAGCAAAATAAGATTCATGGAGCCATGACGGTTGAGCCAAGGCAGTCAGTACCAGTTAAGGTTATGTCCAAGGTAGGAAATCAGTGGGCAGATAGCAAATCATGGCCCCCCAGCCCCTTAGATGAAGGGGCAGCACCACCCACTACAGGCCCCCACATCTTGGCAATGTGAGAGAGTCACACATACCTACTTGTGAGGGAGGACAAGCACCCTCTCAAAACCAAAAACTCATTAGTGGTGACAGGTTCGAGCCACCCAGTTACAGTCATGCTATGAGATTTGGGGAAGGGTCTTTCTGTGAACCAGAGTTGCCTAATTGGTCATTAACCTGTCACCAGTCAGTGGTGGGTGACTGGTCTCTAGTCACTATATCCCGCTCAGTACGGTGAGAAGGATCAGGATCAGCAACTGTAAATCCTGAGTTGATCAGATGCCAGACTAGAGAAGGGGATCAGGTCAGCACCATCCTACTTCCCAATAATTCCCACTCAATCACTGTGGGATGTAGGGTCATCCACTAGAGTGAAGTGATCAGTCATTTACCTTTATGCAGTCATAGATTTGAGTGCCTTGGACCTACATTAGAGAGGTTGATGTTGCAGTCCATGGGGTATCATTGCCCTCTGGCAAGTGGAGCATATACAGAGGAAGTGGGACAGCCCCACTTCTCCTATATACCCCAGAAAGGTTGAGAATTGCTCTCAGCCTACTGCTAAATCTGCCACCAGGGACAGTAACTTGCTCTTTGTGAGGAGTTCATGATCAGAGTCATCCTTAAACCCATGTTTCCACCAAATATAGAGACACACCAGGTCATATTGATCTGCCGCCTTAGAGTGAGAGCACCACAAATATATCCTGTCAATCCTTGTGGATTCTCACAAGTTTTACATAGAGCAAGCTGAGGTGGCACCTTCTCCCTTTCAGTCACCTGCCTCCTCCCAAATATTGAACAAGACAGTGGAGGAGGAAGAGGTCAGGTCTTTTCACATGGCAGTAAATGAAGTTTACTGTCTTCTACACAAGGATTTGTGACACTGGCCTTCTGGCTTGGAGGACACTAAAATTTTCTTTGGTTTGAATCAGCTCTTCAGGGCTTCCCCCCACACAGATCTCATGTTGCTCCCCTCATGGCCATGGTTAGATATCTTTCTCAAAGAGTT
Source organism: Megalonaias nervosa (assembly GCA_016617855.1). NCBI lineage: Eukaryota > Metazoa > Mollusca > Bivalvia > Unionida > Unionidae > Megalonaias > Megalonaias nervosa. Next base: position 8,273 of record JAECUM010067692.1, read on the forward strand.
AATAAGAGCCAATAGGTTGCTAGGCATGGTCAGTTCCCCCCCACTACATTAAGACCTTTGGTCTGAGGTGCTAGCTTTAGGGTTCACACTCCTGCCTGGCCCCTTAAACGTCGAGCCATGTAGTTTAAGAAGTTGTACTTTCTTTCGGGACTGTGCCTGCCTTTCAGGCAAGATGCATTGAGGCCTTAGAACTTAAGACTAAGTCATTAGTTAACTTTACCTCACATGTCAATCTTTTCTCAGCAACCTCATTCAACCTGCAGAAGGAGAATTCTCAATCTGTGCTTAAGCATTTGCTGGAGACAGTGGCCAAAACATCTTGTCATCTATTGTCATTGTCCATGGCTTTATCAGCGGAGCTTCTTCATCAAGGTAGATATGTTGCTCTGGCTGCTCCAAGGTCTTACTGGAACACAGTAAGAACCTTCTGAGGGCTGATATGCTGAAGGCAGAGACCCTCTTTGGAGGACTTACACCCTTTATGGCTACCCAAGATCTGAGGGACCAGCAACACCAATCTATTGCATCTGCTCCTGGCATGTTGAAACCAGCCAACAGGTAGGGCCATCCTGACTGCCCCTAGGTGGCATCAGAAAGTCATGCAGTTGTGATATTCAGATATATCCTTCACAATCAGGCTACAGAAGGAAGTTTGTTGACCATTTCCCTTTTCCTAAGAAAGGGGGTGGGGAGCAGCCCTCAGGACTCACTCTCACTCCTGCTGTTTCCTTCATCTTTCCATTCCTGTAGGTGGGAGACTAACACTCTTGTCAGAGCTCTGGTCAAGCATAGCAAGCCATGGATGGATCCTGTGAAGGATACTGGCTTCAGTTTTGGGAACTTCTTATGACCACCCCATCTGGTTACACAAGTTGAATCTGGTGCAAGTAAAGGAAGAACTGCAATGGAGAGGGTATTTAGTGACCAGTCTCCAGCTTTCTACTCTGGATCTTCCTGATTCCTAAAGGAGTTAGTATGTTTCAACCAATTTTTTACCTTTCCACTTTATTACTGGAGGAAACTTTCTATGTGGAGACCACAGCCTCAGCCAGGAATGCCATAAGCCCCATTGACAGGGTTGGGGATGGGTCTCCATAACCATCATAAAGTGTACCTGCACATTTACACTTTTCCTCACAGGAAATTCCTCTGGTTCTGTTTGGATAGGGAAGTTTTCCAACCTTGCACTCTGCCATTTGGCCTATCTTCACACCCAGAGCTTTTACCAGAGTCATGAAAGTAGTTGCTATCCATTAAAGGTCACTGGGAATCCTTATCCTCCAATTTATTTCATGATGGGTTTGTCCACAGTGATCAATTAGAGTCACTGCTACAAGATCTTTTACACTGTCAGACATTTTTGTCCAAGCTAGAAAAATCTGAGCTGATTCCTTCTAAAGATTTCATGTACATGGGAACTAGTGGTCAGATCTGGACCGGTTTCTGGCCGGAGTTCATATGCACCCCCATGGACTCCACTCCTATCTTATCATGGATGTATCAGATTCAGAGTGAGGCACTTATCTGGATCCATAGAGGCTAGTTCTTTTGGGTTTGCTGTACATGAAAGAATCAACCCTCCACAAACAATTCGGAAATGAGGATGGTATTCTTTATCCTACAGGGATGCATCAACAAAATAAGAAGTCATTGCATGATGGTCTCCTTTCACAACATGTCAGTTGTTGTGTATCTCTGATGACAAGAAGACACACATGCATCCTCTCTCTGCATGGAAGAATTTGACATCCTTAGCTGGGCAACTGTGGAAGGAATTATCCTTCTGGATCATGATATTCTGTGCAAAAAATATTTTAGCAAACAATCTGTCCATTAGAGGCAAAGCAGTCCTGCTGGAATGGTCTCTGCATTAAGATTTAGCTAATTGCATGTTCAGACTATGATGGAGACCTGCGGTGGACTTGTTTGCCACAAGGCTAAACAACAAGCTCCCCTTTTATGGATCACCAGTCTCAGACCAGACCAGAGAACCTTGGTAGTGGATGCTTTCAACCTGAAGTGGGATCATCTGTTTGCTTATGCCTTCCTACCCTTGAGGATGATTTAGCAAGTGCCACATAAAGTCAGGACCTCTGCTGCTCAGGTCATTTTGATAGCCTCTCAGTGGTCTCAGTGATCATAGTTCAACAATCTTCTCTACCTGCAGGTTTACCCGCCTAGGACATTGCCTTAATAGTGGAACCTTCTTTTCAAGCACAAGGACTTTCTCATCCACAACAACCTATATATACTTCACCTTCATGATTGGCTCTTCTCAGACAAGTTTTCTACTACAGATGCCCAGTGCATCATTCAGGCCAAGAAATGCCCGACATCCAAGATCTATGATACCTAGTGGAGAATCTTCTGAAATTGGTGCAGTAGGATACATGTTAATGCTAGCTGTCCCACTTTGAGCACAGTCATTGATTTTCTTCTCTTCCTTTCTGAAGAATGACAGTGCTCAATGTCTACTGTCAAGTGTTATAGGGCAGCCCTATCCAACACACTCATATTTTCAAGGGGCCTGGCCATTTGTTTGGATTCACTCATTGCTAATCTTATCAGATATTTTGAGGTGCAGAAATGTGTCTTGCTTACTAATGCCTAGATGGAATCTTGTATGTTCTGTAGTTTTTAACTAAAATCTGTAGTGAGACAAACGCGCTTCATGCCCTTTCTATGGAGCAAATTTGTGCATGGTTCAGTGGTAATTGAGACCTTTTGCCAAACAGGTTTATTAGATAAAACCAACTTTTGTTGGTAGCCACCCTGCCAATACAGATCCTTGGTTTCAGTTGTGTCTGTGCTGGGAATGATGAAAATTGACTTTTATGCCCTGGAGTTAAGGAATTACATTTCTATATTGGGAACCTCTAAAGGGAAGAAAGGGTTGGATGCATCTTTTCCTTCCCATAAAGCACTCAGCAGATATTACAGCTTCAACTGTTTCATTGTGGATTGTCTTAAGCATCAAAAGAGCTTATATGTCCTTTTCCAACTGGGACCTTTTATTCAAGATTAAAACCCACAAGGTTCAACTCAAGTAACATTATGGATATTAAAATATAATTTTTAGCAGGTGGGGGATACAACTAATTTTAGTGATGTAATACACATTGCTATTGGTTCATTCCCTAACACTAGTAGTCTGCATCCTTGGAAAAATTATGAGGACTGGTGAACATGAGTTGGTGATGCTTGGTTTGCTTCAGATCTTTATAGAAGTTACCCAATGGAAGGATGAATTCTCATCATATAGTCAATGTTAATTTTTCATCCTGGAATAAATAAGCTACACAATAGCAACAACTAAGTGTTACATTATTAATGTTATAGTATTCATACACCCTCCCATCTGTTTGTAACCCCCTCCCAATTTTTAAGTGAGGTACCAAGGATATAAAAATGCACACAATGTAGTCATTTTATTCATCCATTTACAACTTATAGCCTGAATGTTGCCTGGGGTTCCCCAAACACTATCAACTCTTTGGCATTTCAAATCAAACAGAAGTTTATTTAGTGACACAGTCTCCACATTGTAAATATTGAATGCAGTTGACACAGATCTTACTGAAATGGATTGTTCTAAGACCTAGAAAATGACTGAACACTCTCACTGCTCACTGCTTGTTTACATCGAGAGCTTCCATTTGATTTGGAATGCTGACAAGTTGACAGTGTTAGGGACCCTTGGTGACAGGCTAGAAATTATAAATCTGTGAATGAAATGACTATGTTTTGTACATTTTTTAAATCCTTGAAGCATCTCATTTTTAAAATTTTTATAGTGAGGTACAACTAAACAGGAAGGTGTGCAAATACTATACTTTAATCTCCTTCCCCCAACTCCAAAAATACATATATACCCCTGCCCAACAATGATGCAGAGAATAAATAGTGCTAGTGATGATTGTCTTTGAGGTGTATACCAGTGTAACTTTGTTTGCTCTGAGTTTTTTTTTCAAACATCGTATATGCTTTACCCATTGAAGATGCATACATGTATTGATTTTGGGGCTGCCTATGCATGGTCGAGTTCACTTCAGCAGAAATTTTCTTTTCAACATGATAAGTCAAGGTTTCTGGACAATAATATTCATGAAATTTTATAGATAGAATAATATTCATGAAATTTTATAGGTAGAATAGGAGCAGTTTCCTAATGATTATCGAACTAGAAGATGAAAGGTCAAGGTCACTGGAGCTAAAAAATTTATTTTGGGTTCCACATGACAGGTTCTGTACACAATTTTTATAATCTTCATAGTTGCGCTGCATTTGAGAAATTATTATCCATTTATGTAAACATTTATATTGTTCCAGACATGAGGCATGAGTGATATTTTTTTCTTTATGATCTAATCATTGAGCATGATTTCTGGACTTAGTTTAAAGACATGCAAGTTTTCTGTCACAAAAACATGTCAGAAGCTGATTTTTGCATTAGAACTTCTCCAAGATCAGAGCTTGGTCTAAAGAGTAATTCTCATGGTGTCATGAAATTTATGATAAGTTCTGTGACATTTGGTAAATTTACATTGCACATTGTATAGGTGTAAGGATTTTACTTCTGTGACTGTAAGGCAAGCATAAGCAACTGCCTTCATGGCACAGAGCAGATAAGTGATTTTTAAAGCCACTACCTATGTAAATTAATAGATTAAGCTGGGTCACAGGTCAGATCTAGCCCTTTGGCCATATTTTGCCCACCACTGCTGTAATATTGTTCAGCAAAGAAACAGCCTGTAAACTTTGAATTTTACTTCGTTGGGATGTTTATTTTACAGTTTCATGGATAAACAATAAAGGCAAGTTGCATACATGTGATGTGATTCTACCAGCAAATACCATTTTAAAGGCTGTCTACAGCACATACCATTTTATAGCTGAATTATACTGCTTTTGACGATTATAATTTTTTTAAAACTTTAATTAAAAAACCCATGCTAGATTTTTATGTGTTCTATGAACACATTAGGGAAACCAGCCAGAACTAGTCTACTGGGGACTGGAAATGTTCCACTAGTACAGCAGCCATTGCTATGATGCATGGCAGATCAGTTGTTCAAAAGTAGCTGACATGTGCACAAGCAGCTGTCAATTGATTACCTTATTGTTGAAATATAGGGAGTTTAAGTCCAAACACCGGATATCTTTTGAGCCATGAAGAAAAAAAAGTCATTGAGGATGAGATTCAGGAATACATCACTCAAAGCCAGGAACTTCTCTGCCAAGTGAACATAACTTGGAAGAGTATTGGAGGACAGTCGACAACTTTACAAACCCAGCAACAGGAAACTGAAGTGAGAAGTTCTTTTCAGGCTGAGCATAATTGTACTGTCATTACTACATTATGATGCTGATACAAAGGACATATCAGTTCTTTGTGAAATACAAAGTTATTCAGGGTAAAATCTGGACCAGAGAATTATTGAGAACCTGTTAAGTGTGAAGCTCAATAATCACAGTGAATGTCATCAGTGTTCACCAGACAGCAATCTTGTGAAGGAGACTTAAAAATGCTATTGGTTCTTATTAAGAAAATCTTTGCATTGAACTGTTACATAAACAGCTCTTCCTTTTTCCTTAATTGACAATATATGGACTTGTATTAATTAATTATTATTGTAGCATCAGAATCTAACTCCAATATATGTTCAAAACTTGCTGATTTATTATACTATAAAGAGAATACATGTTATCACAAAAATAAACTTATTTTCTTTCAGTTCCCTTGAAGAACATAGAATGTGTGCCTTTAAAACATTTACTGGTTTAGAAGCCAATCTACTAATCAAAATTTGTAAAAGTATTGGTTTGAAATCCTGGTTCTTTAACATGTATGAATTTGGTTTGATATTTTGAAATGTTCAGTGACCAATATCTGGTTTGAAATGCTGGACATGCCAACCAAAGCGGATTTTAGGAGTGTGTGTGTTTATGTATACGGCAAAATAAAACTTGATTGCCCATGCCTTTGCTGTCATACCTTTTTCTCACAGCAAATATAGGTAATCTTGGTACTGATATAAAGTCAACAATTCTTTAGAATATGAGGATTATGGTTTGGTCTTCTGTGTTATATTTTGATTATAATGCATAATGAGTGATCAGGTAACTATGCTGCCCCAGAAGTGAAATCTGTAATCTCTGACACAATGCTTTGTTTACAGTTCAGCCTGTCATAAACATGCCATATAACCTATGATAAGAATTTCACTGCATGTTTGCCTACGAATATATTCTTGCTAAACATTTTATTTTGGACACACATGAAAGTTCAATACAGAAATACAAAAGTATATAATCCTAGTATATAGGAAAAATAATTTACCTCTTAACAACTTCACCTAGGATGAACAAAGGGTATGATGTTGAGCTTACTTCATTCCTTTCTCAATTAAGAATGATCCTCAAAAATGTATCAAACATTTTTGTTGTTATTTCCAAGCAAATATCAGTACCATTATGGGAAATACACACAATTCTTCACTCATGGTATGATCATTCACAGTGGTGTCACTTGGGGGGTGCTGGGGGTGCAGCCCACACCGGGTGCCCCATCAAAGGGGGTGACACCAAAATGACTGTCTATAAAATTTGTGAATTTTTGTGCAGGAAGGACATCCATGGGGGTGAGACCATGAGTTACTGCACTGGGTGACACCAACCCTAGTGACGCCACTGATCATTCACATAATTCCTTTGAAAAATTCATAATTGAAATTGCCAGGGTTGCATTATCCACAAGTGATATCAGTAATATTCTGTTTTGTTCCCTCAGATGAAACATATACAAGTCTGTATACAGTTTGACTTTTTTTCAATTCATGCATGTTTTCAAGATCACTTGTAACAAAGATTTTTAAAGGCATTGTGTGAAGTATCGAATAATTTGTAATATATTATATAATGGCTACTTTGTTATATTTTCCCATTTATTTATCCTTGGATGGATGGATGAATAATTGAACAAATTGATGGATTTGGTAAGAGTGATGTCATAAAAGATGCCACCCAGCCTGCCTTCTGCCAGTTTACATGACAGCTGACATGTATTTATACCGGTTTAAATATAGATGTTTTTGGGCACACTATGTACCCCTCAGCTGATTTGATATGTCAGATTGCTTAGGTTGTAATTTTTCTGTGCAGGTAAGTTTACACAATTCCATTGTTTTCATTGTTTCAGTGATTGTTTTTCAGTACTAATTTAAATATTTGAATGAAACAAGGATGAACATAAGAAAAGTTAAGGAAAATAATCTTGTGCTGTTAAGAGTCCAGTGATTTCTTGGAGTAAACAGCTTTCAGCTGTTCTGAATTTACGTATTTTGTGCCATATGGTGACATAAATATAACAGCTACTAAATAACAGCTGTTCAAAACAGCCTCTACATCCACCATAAACTTTATGCAGTACTATGGTCACAAAAAGAGCCAATATACTGATATGCTTTCTAGAGCAGCCATGGTCATTGGGTACTGTACCAGTGGGCTGAGAATAGTCAATAAGTCATTTGTGTAGAGGCTGTTGACAAGTTTATCTGCCCACATGTTCAGTCTGCTAAATAATGTACAAAATATCAAAGTACTTTCATAATTAATTTACTTCTTTGTTGCATTAGAACCAGGGATCATAATTAGATTACCTGAGTTTAATGTGACAGTTTCTACAAAGATCTTTTTGAATGGTGATGAGTAAGTACTATATTTAAAGTGGTCTGTTTTCCTATTAGCCATGACCTGTCTTGGGTAGAACAGGACATACATTAAACTAATGCAAAATAGCATTAACTGTCTGAATTCTCTAGTGTCTCTTCAACAACTTGATTCTGCAGTTTCTAAACTTCCACAAAACACATATTTTGATTTTGATAGTTTTATCCAAAATTGTACTATTTTGGACTGAATGCCCATAACATCATAAAAAATATGGATATTTTGTGTTAAGTCAAATCCCCTGAAAGTCTTTGGAAAGGGTTTGCTTTAAAACTGTACTATGGACTGCTAATGACTCTAGATCTTAAAATATGTAACACAAAGGAGGTGAAATCATCAATTTAAGTAAAGTTCAGGAAACAATTTATTTCCTTTGAATACAGAGTGAAAAGTCAAAAGACACAGAATTAAATCCGAAACAATCCTAATTGTCCTATCACAAGTCCAAAAGTATAGAATGTTCTGAATGAATTCCAGTAGTCTTAAATGTTCTGGTATACCAATGATGCAATCCAGAATGTCTTGGAATGAATGTATTAATCTAAAGCACTTCAGTAATTCCAATGAATAATGTAAATAATTTCTCTTGAATTATATCTGAACACAACTGCAAACTCTGATCATACATTTCAAAAGACTGATGTGAAACAGGAATGAATTGTTTATTTACCAATTCCCCTATATATACAAATCCCCACATGACCTAAGACACAACAGATTGTTCTGGAAAACTAATCATTTCCAAGGAAAATTCCACTAACTCATAAACAAGGTTAGGCCTTGAACTTAAATTGTAATTACCATCTTGTTTATAACTTACAAACATGACAAAAGACAAGCATGCAAAAACTCCATCAACCACCCTCAATCACAGACAATATAGATATACATAACAGGACATTAACTTAATTACAGAAATTAACAGATAACTTATGCATGAACGTAAAAGCATCTTATTCATGAATCACTCCACACATGTATCTAGACAACAGAGTGAAAGAGAAAGTACAACAAATGACTTTCACAATATTTTCAGTGCCATATATAGTTGATCAATAACTTTTCTTTATTTGATTCTTAGGAGGACTGTTGTATTCAGCAAAATGGAGCTCGCATACAAACAACTACATTCATTACATCATCCTCATTTTCATCATTACAATCATCAATAGCAATGCATATTGGCATACTCATCAGATTAAGAACTGAATAGTTGGTCGTTGAGGCAGTGTTCTGCTTAGAAATTGGAACAGGGACAGTATTGTAAAATTTCCTATTTCCTACTTTTGATGTTTTTTCTTTGTATGATTTCATCTATATGAGGTAACTTACTATATACTGAAAGAGTCTATAGCACTATAATGAGTGTGTGTGTGTGTGTGTGTGATTTAGATTTTTAACATAGCATTAACAATTTTTCAGTCATATCACTACGATGTCTGCAGTGTGACAGTTTATAGTGATGTCTAGCACTAGGGCATCATGTTGCAGACATGTAGCACGATGTCCCACCCAGTCACATTATCCTGACACCAGGTCGACCAGTCCTAACA
>JAECUM010067693.1:0-14134 GCA_016617855.1 Megalonaias nervosa
TGCGTGTGTGTGTATGAATGTACATATGAAATTGTGTGTGAATATTTTCACTATTTTATTGGTGTCATGTACTAGATACTTAACTATGCCTAGCTTCTTGTCCGATCCCGACTCAGTCAAATAATGAAACTAAGAGACAAACAAAAAAAAAATGATGTAGCTTTTTGGTAGGGATTATCTTCCTTCTCAACAATTTTGTCCTTTTCCTCTTCTATTGTGTTCAGAAGTGTCCGGCCTGATTGATCGGTTAGTCAGACCACACGTCAAGGTGCTAAGTTGAAAATAGATTCAGTTTCACTGGTCTCCATACTTTTAAAACGTGTCACTATTTTGTTTAAAGATACATTATGATGCACCAGGGGCCTTCGAAAGGATATCGGGTAAGATTTGTTATGAATCTGTGGAACCCCAACAAGAGATTATAGAGTAAATCTCTGTCTTCTTTTGGGGAGATGGTGACGACACCTGTGGTAGATACCACTTTCCAATACATGTATACAGTACTTCAAACGTAACACTAATAGTCCCAATCGTCAAGGGCTAAGGCTAGGGCAGAGATGGAAACTGAACAACACAGACTGGGAAACTTTTAAGTCTCTCTGCTAATCAAATTTGATGTTTGAACGTATTGGATTGAATACCCCACAGGGCCAGCCTCAGCAAACGCAAACGCCGGGCTCGATTGGTCCAAATCGGTCCTGATAGGGTATATACAAGATACCCATTGACGTTAATGGGGATAAAATACCAAAATCCTTCAGAGAATCGGAAAGGTGTCAAAAATCCATGGTTTGATGATGCATAAGGGGCCGTAGAGAGCGATCACGGGCCCTGGGGTAAGAAACTCCCAAGCCTCTCCAAGATCTTGTTCAAACAAAATTTTTCTTTTATAAAATTAAAGAGTGTTGTTCGGCAGGGGCTCCTCTTGCGGGCCTGGTCCCCTCCCCCTTGTCGGCCCTGGATGCATGCATAAACGCCATCAGAGAACGTTCTAAAAAGGTCATTAATTCAGCAGGACCAAATGAAAGCCACTATCAGTTTCCGAAATGCTTAGGTGATACAGTTCTCAGCACATTATCAAACATTAAACAAAAGGTGGGAAACTGGCGACTTCCTGCCTTCTTGGCGAGAAGCAACAGCGATACCAGTATCTAGTCTTGAGACGGACCGTACATCAAAATTAAAAGTATACTGATACGCCTTAATAGAGGAAGTGAACGCTCGTTAGTGTTAATGACTTTAGATCTGATATAGATCAAAGAGTATTTGTGCTGTTAAAGGTCAGCTACAGATAAACTTTTAAATAAATTTCAGAAATGGTCAGAAGAAACCGGGTTCACATTTTCGAAATCTGAAACTGTTTGCATGCACTTCTCCTGCATTCACGACGGCCCCAGACGATATTATGAGGGTTACTCTTATCCAGACCGCTCCAGTGGCCTAAGTGGTTAGAGCATCCGCGTCGTATGCTGGAGGTCGCGGGTTCGAACACCGATCGAGTCATACCAAAGACTTATGAACATTTTACTTGTATCTGCCTCACTTGGCACTCAGCATTAAGAAGCTTGTGTTAGGACTGGTTGGTCTGGTTTCAGGATAATGCGAGTGGGTGGGATATGATGCTACATGCCCCCGTGCTAGACATCAATATAAACTGCCACACTACAGACATCGAAGCGATATGACTGAAATTTTTTTAATACTACGTTAGAAATCCAAATCACACATGCATACTCTTATCCATGTTCTGGGGGATATCTAATGTTTAGGGCAGATTTTTTTTTTAAACCGTAAACTTACTTTCCTTTCGTATGTTAGATACATCCGCGACAAAGGTTCATAAGCCCTGGATTTAATACAAGTAGTGGCAAACACACATTAGAGAGCAGATTTCAGATCTTGCTCCCGTTTTATTGGGTTTACTAAGATCCAAACATGCCTAGGGCTAGATTTGTATCCAAACATGCCTAGGGCTAGATTTGTATCCAAACATGATTAGGGCTAGATTTGTATCCAAACATGCCTAGGGCTAGATTTGTACGGTTCAGGAAAACAATCAGGGATTTGGATTTTCTCTGAGAGCATTTGGAACTTCTCATTCAGAAAATGTTCATATCAAAGTTAAATGAACCATCACTTTATCTCTGAAAAACGAAATTGGTTCTCCAGCATACGACCTAACTATCTTCAAAAATGTATTTAATCCTGCATACGATATCGTCTTAAGGCCGAAATACCAAACTTTGTACGGTCAGAAACCACATTTCATTCTATCGATCGACAGGTGAATTCGTCCTCACGTAAAAACTGCAAATATAAGTATTGAAATAATGTCCAGTCCTCAGCATACTCCCCTCTATAAAAACGGTTCGAAAGATGGAGACAAGGTAGGAGCCGTCATTGCAACACCCCATAGCACAACATCGAACCGGTCACTGTTAAAAAGCTTTTTTTATAACTGCAAAAATCACAGCCATACTTAAATCCTTGGCCTACATTTTAACCTATGAACAAACAAATTTCATCGTGTTTTCAGACTCCCTTTCTAAACTGAACTACTCATATATAACACACTGTAGATATTGTGTGGTATCGAACCCAAACGTTTTAGGCACAAGTATCTGACTGCGTGCATACCTCCTGAAGGGTGAACATCAACCCATAGTGCATACAGTGTCAGTGGAGCATTCTTGTCCAGTGTATTGACTCAAACCTTGACAGAATTGTTGTATGAGAACTCAGTTAAGGAACTTTTCGATGATGTACCACTTGGTAAAAACCTACCGTCTGTACTAGCTTATAAGTCGAGTCCACCTGCAAACTGCACAGATCCGGATCCGCCGGCGCATAATGCGCTGGCAGATCGGGGTCTGTGCAGTTTGTTAGGAGTAATCAGCAGAACAAACAATATATACCATGATCTGCCGGGGCATTATGCTATGGCCGATCAGGATCTTTGTTGTTTGCAGTTTGACTCGACTTAGAAACGAGTACAGATGGTATATTTTGAGATTTTAATGTATACTTTTATGTTTATTTCATATACACTTGACGCAACCGCTTCGGTGGCATACGTGGTTAGAGCGTCCGACTCGGATGCGGGAGTTCGCGTGTTTGAACCGCGACCGAGTCATACCAAAGACTTACAAAAATGGTACTAGCAGCTGCCTCGTCTGGCGCTCAGCATTAAGAGGTTAGTGTTAGGACTGGTCGGCCTGGTGTCAGGATAATGCGAGTGGTTGGGACATGATGCTACATGTCTGCGACAACATGTTCCAGTGCTAGACATCACTATAAACTGCCATACTGCAGGCATGGTAGCGATGTGATTGAAAAATTGTTCAAGCTACGTTAAAAATCCACACACACACACACACACACACACACACACATATTGTAACATGTTTATCTTTCATTATTTATATTCTTATTGTTTCCGTTTACATTTATTTGAAAGGGTTACTCTCAGTAAAAGGCTTTGTGTAATTCTCCAATTTTGCAATTTTATAATTTTTGCTTTTAAATGACACACCATCTGACCATTATTCTGCTGATGTGCCGTTAAAATCTAAACTTATACTAGCACATAAAAATATTTAGTTTGGGGTTTAGGTCGCACATTCATTGAGACACTTGGCTGTCTATAGCAGATTTTCTAGACCTACCAGATGACAGATCTCATATTTCTCTCATTCTATGACAGGATGTTATCTACATTTATACTTTTATAAATGTAGACACTATCGTTCACAGACACTGTATTAAAATCCTACTTCATGAACAAACCCAATTCAGTTATTGACTTCTTGCAAACTTCATTTTGACTGTTCAAAAGGGAAATAAAATGTACAGCAATGGTCAGTATTCGGTTTCATTCGATGATGCTCAGGACCAATTAGCAGCCCAATACATCCAACGTGCCACATATATCTTCCACGTGCAGAGCTTCCCCATAATGATTAACAACGCAGAATTAATTTCAATACGACACTTTATTACCGTTTCCCTCTTAAGGATTAGTGTCAGCACCCTTATTTGTATTATTAAATTAATTGAATTTGTATGCATCATCTCGTCCAGGTCGGAATCGAACCAGAAAAACGAAAGCACGTGGAAGATTACTGCACGTATCAGACAATGGATCTACACACGTGTCAGACAATGGATCTTCATACGAGTCAGACAATGGATCTACACACGTGTCAGACAATGGATCTACACACGTGTCAGACAATGGATCTACACACGTGTCAGACAATGGATCTACACATGTGTCAGACAATGGATCTGCACTCTTCAGTTTGAGTTTCATGACCCAATGTTTTAATCCAATCGTACAAGCGTGTTTAATAATTGTGAAAACGTTGGCAGTCGTTTATCACGAGATGTTTCGTGCTTGTGCTCCTTCCGATAACCGACTCAGAATATCTGTAACAGACTGGGCAAAATGCGAGCTTGTGTGGAGTTTGAGTCTCGAAAACACTTTTGTGTTAAACATTTATGCGAAAAATACTGACAATACTGAAATCTGATTTAATAATATTTTAGAACCTGAAATCCCTTAAAATGGTTGCTTGTATGTAATAATATTTACGTGGAAAAATTTACTCGTCTGTTCATTAATAGGTTCAAATAGATTAATCTCAATGATCCAGACGCTGCTTACACATTGCACAGCATAATGATGTCACATTCTGGAGTAAAAATTCCTACAACCTGTAATAAGACAGTTCGTGACACAACCCACATTGAGGATGACAGACAGCGTTAGTAGGCGAAGTGATTAACGTGATTCTTATCAAAATCAAAGCTCAAGATCTCCTAAGAGAGTCCTGTAGGATACATGATACTAATTGTACGGATAAACGGGAACCAGTCTGGAAATGGGTGAAAATAATATAGCGTATATATGGGTTTGGCTGGCCAGGATTGGTTGATAATCAAAGATAGATTTTAATGAAAAGAATCTTTTGACAGCATATCCTAGTTGTAACTGAAACAAAAATAGAGATATTGTTTTATTGATGGAATTTCAGTCCTTTAACAGTCTTGAGTTTGGAACAATCATTGCTAAAACTAACACCTGACTCTTTCAAATACATGTAGGTCCAGAAAATGCTCATATCCTTTTCCTCTTCACGGAAGCTATCATCCAGGAAGCATCTATACTGATAAATATAGGTTTGATCATGAACACTCAGAAATTTAAAGTTATTGAATTTTTAATATCATGCTGTTTGCAGAGGTTTACTATAGGAACTGAATCAGTGCCTGTAATAGATGCCGCAAATCCCAAAGCATTTATTGGTACCTGAAAGACCGCAAAATTGCCATAAATCAACGGTCCTGTGTGCGTTGAAGAAATCAAACCAGGCTTGTCTTTTCCTTAAATACTCCATTAATGAAGATAATAACGGATGTGGGGAAAAGGGTGCATGAACGTTAAGTGGTACCTCTTCAAAGAAAACGCAAGAGGAAGAACCTTAACTAAAGCAGTACGCTCTAAAAGTCAGCTTCCTAGAGGAGAGGAAAGTGAACTTTATAATGACCTGCAAGAAAAACCATCCAACTTTGATAAAGCTGGTCTAAGATACAAGGAGATAAAACAATATAAACATCGCACTTCTTTGAGGTTTCACAATATTCCGCTTCAAAAGCTGTAGCAAATACAGGTGATAAGGTTTTAGAGCTCTGTAATGGACACCAAAAGCTAGACATTTTAAAGTCAGATATATCCAATCCACATGTATTGCAAGGGCCAAGAGAGGGAAAATATAAAATGATCGTGAAATGTCTCAGCTATAATGACAGGTTTACACTTACAATAGAACGTTGAAGTCAACTGATGACACGGTCTTTGTTTATGATAATCTAGCCACAGCCGAGCTACTAATTCGTTAAATCCTTACGAATTCTTAAACAAAAGAATACATTTTTTTCTGGACCACGGACGAATAAGGTTTTCAAGAACATAACAAACAAATAAGCAACATATGAATAGAAGAATAAGCAACATATGAATAGAAGCTTCATATGGTTAAATAATCCCTCAAAATAGCACACTTTTTTCACTAGCACATGTATCTCTAACATACAGTATCCTGTACTTGCTTTCGGTACGGCCACGACAAACTTACCTGTACCTGCAATGAACAGGTGATGGAGACAAGAAGCAGACGAAGAGACTGGCAGCCACTCATAAGGATATGGAATTAAATCTGGGATTGATCATTGTCAGCCCTGGGTGCGAATCTGAACAGGATATCTGTACGGATTTTGAAAATTACCTGTTTCAAATAAACTGAATATCAGGTCAGTATACAATAATACGTTTGGTTATACTGAGGATGAATTAAGTGATCTGACATCCTCATGCTTTCAGAAACCATTTTTGTTATTCATATGTCCGTAGCAAAGAATATTGACATGTTTTGATAAATTAAACACAGTCAGGAAAAGATATGCAGTTAAGGTGGATATTTTCAGATAAAAATTTCACTCTAATTGATTTCATCTCATATTTGGAAATATCAAAGGATCATGTATTAAAAGTGTTGTCAAAAATGAACGCTTTTGTTCTTGTGACAGTCTACTGCTTGCTACCTGAAAACATTAGTTTGGAAATGTCCAAACGTTTCCGTATGTGTGAAAATCCTACGGCTGATGGTAAGTTGAATGCGGGTCTATTCGATGGTCGTTTTCGCATCATAGACGATATTATGAGCATATATATTCTGAACAGATCTTGCAACCTAGGTTACGGTTGTAACATATGACTTAAATCATTTCCTACATCATATTAAGGTAACAAATACTTTCAACGTCGTTACTTGGGGAGTACCTGTTCTTTTATTTTATTTGTTCCACTAATAATTGACCAATCAGCAAGGTGTATTTTAACCGATTTACGTCATAAATCTACTGTTTTTAACATAAGAAAAGTATGGTTATATACCCAAGTAAATTAAAAAAATATATATATATTTTAAAAGCATTAATTGGAGAAGGGTAGAGGGACGGTTTTTCTCTGCTTGTGATGTGGAATCGGCAGCTCAATTGCTTTTTCACTGTTTATTCAAAACGCAAAACTATGCGGCACACACACACCCAACAAAAAAAAAAAGAATTCGTACGAAAGTAAGTGTCTAGCCAATTACAAACATATTAAGATTCACTGATTCACTTCTTGAGAAAACTGAAAAAAAGGCTTTAAGACGTTTGGCTAAAAATATATTCCCCTTTTGGAATCTTACAATTATGACGGAAATGAAACAAAAACATTCTTCTGACTTTGAGAAGCATAATTGATCCATTGCTTCAGTATCCAGTGTCTGTAATGGGCAGGTTCAACTACCTGTATTTCACACGCCACAAAATGAAAGACTGTAGTTCCTAAACATTTCAGAATACCATCTTCTGGATGTAATAAGGAGTCATCATACCAAAAGGCACAAGCCCTTCCATCAATAAGCTTTTGTGCTTACTTTTCCCCAGGTCATTAAGAGAACAGTCGTTTCCTAGGATTTAGAAACTGCATTGTTACACCTACTGTCAGAAATAGTGACACGAAATACCCGTCTGCCATGTAAGCCTCAGTTTTTATTGCAGGTTATGTTATACGTTTTCTTTTTAAGAAAGGCACTTACATACACTCAAGTATCCTCGCACTCGTCACTTACACATATTTAAAAGGAATTAATGTGTGTAACTATAGTGGTCAATAGACACACATATGAACAATATACTATACACAGATATACACGTTTCAGCCTGTCAGAAGCCCTATATATCTACATCGAATAAAACGTGCATATATTATGTCTGGACACAATTATAACATTCTCTTTTGGTAGGTTTTAATATATCAATCCAGCTGGTCAGGAAATAAATTCTTTAATGAGGTTTTAAACGAAGCAAGAGAATTTGAATTACGCATCCTCAGAGGTAAGGAATTCCAAAAGGTAGGTGCTAATACAGTAAAAGAGCTTCTGAAAAGGTTGGTTTTCGACCACGGAATCTGGAGTTTGTTGTTAGTTGTTGATCGGAGATTACGCTCAGTAATCTGAGTTCAACTAGATTAAATATATTATCTCCAGAAAAATCGCTTAAAGATTTACATGTCATGATCCCTTTAAAACAAATAATATAAATGATATTGTTGATGCAATCCTTAATCTTGTGAAAGTATCTGCTGATGTTAGTTAGCTGGCTATTTTTTTAAATATGAAATTCAGACCAATGGCTAGTACAATTTTACATCTTTATAAAACCTATTCAATGTTATTTTTAATTCGCTTATCAGTCTCAGTTCCGGAATTCTACTTTGACAGTGAAATGCTAACTTTTACAAATTGCCAGAAGACAAGTTTCAGTCTGATTAGAAAAAACTATAATTGGATACAGCATGAAATACTGGAGCCACTAGATATATTAGAATATCAAATTTATATAAGGAGAATGATTGGCTACAAATTAGTGAACGAAGAAAATTTTAAAAACTGTACATTTTACAGAAATAATTAGTGGTCAATACCCAGACTACGTACATGAGTGACTACCACCTCTAGTTGTTCTTAAAACAAAACTAAACTAAAATCTGAGAAACCCAGTAATTTAAATTTGAATTTCCATATGCCAAGAGGGTCTTTTATTTATTAGAGTATATACGTCTGGCACAACTTTCTGAAAGCATAAGACCTTCACCAACTCTTTGGGAATTTAAACAAAGAATAGCATATGAAAAATTATCCACCACCCCACTACACATATAGTGCCAGCACATTCTCAGTCCAACGGTAGGCTTGTGTGCCTTGAGAGAGACTAGTAGGCTTGTGTGCCGTGAGAGAGTAAAGGATGGCTTGTGGGCAGTGAGAGAGACTAGTAGGCTTGTATGTCGGTAGAAAGACTAGTAGGCTCGTGTGGAGAGAGAGAGAGAGAGAGAGAGAGAGAGAGAGAGAGAGAGAGAGAGACTAGTAGGCTTGTGTGCCTAGAGAGCGAGAGACTAGTAGGCTTGCATGCAGTGAGAGAGACTAGTAGGCTTGAGTGGCGTGAGAGAGACTAGTAGGCTTGTGTTCAGAGAGAGAGAGAGAGAGAGAGAGAGAGAGAGAGACTAGTAGGCTTGTGGGCAGTGTGAGAGACTAGCTGGCAAATCGAATACCATTAATGTGCCATGAATATTTAATACTGTACATGCAATCATTAAGACGCAGTTAATTATTAGTCCTTCTCATATTGATCCTATGAGTATTGTGGAAGTGCTACATATGAATATTGTGGAAGTGCTACATACGACTAAACAACCTTGACTTATATCACCAAATATGGATTAGGTTTATGGGGTAGAGAACAGGCGCGAAGTTTACAAATATATGAAAGCTCGGAAGACGAGTACTTGAATAAAAAAGGCAAATTTGAATTAACTTTGCGATGGATCAGAACGATATCTACTTGAAAGTGAAGATGTATGATGAGGTTGCTTCCTAAATGGAGAGAAGCCGTGTTAAACATGAAAACACCTGCCAACAAAAATGCTTGCAAATTTTGTTTTTCTCCAAATATCATTTGTGTGCATCAAATTTTGTCTTGGAATGGTAGTAAAAGTCAAAATATTACAACGATTTCCAAGATAGAAAACTGGTTCTATTACAATAATATTCACAGGAGTGGCAAACTTCTCACCTGTGATTATTAAAGTCGGAACCGACCACATGTTCGAAAGAGTTTAATTGAAGTAATACAGTCGGAAAATAGACACATTAAATTTAGATTTAGCAGCAGATAACAATTTTGAGTTACAATGTGCATGATCTTTTTGAATACAAGTCATTGCACTGACACAGAAGTAACCCTGGTCATAAATTTGCCCTCAGGAACGCCAAACTAGCTGTTTGCTTCGCAATAGGATACCTTATGCTTTAGCAACTTCTTTGGCCATATAAACGTTTCTTCGCTCATTAAATAAATCGGATAGCTTTTGTATTTATTCATATGCCAATGAATCTAACTCATGGATAGCCTTCTGGGTATTATAATTCTATACTAGATTTAGATTTACCTGAATTACTGGTATTTTCAATGAGCGATACCGTTTTGGGCTGGAACCTGATCGAGGTAATTACTTAGAAAGAACTCATTGGAGAAATTAACATCTAGCTATTTTCCCAAGAAGTGCATCAGACTGTTAGTGAATTGGTAATTTCAGCTTTGTCGACCATCGGAGAAGATGGGAATAATTCCAGATTGTTTCAAGCAGCTACGTGAGAGCTAACTCCGAGCTGAAATTGTTTGTTTGTTTGTTGTTTTGTGTTTCTTTTTCTTTTTTTTTTTAAAACGTTTGATTACATCCACTTGAGGTGCAGCTTTCCTGTATATTACTCACTATTGCCAGCTACTTTAGCTATACCTATGATCGTACACAGACATGTTAAACCTGACGTATAATGATAATATCAATGTTTTATTTGAAGAAGATGACATACTTAAAAATGAATTTCACATATGGTCCTGCTTATATATATATATATATATATATATATATATATATATATATATATATATATATATATATATATATATATATATATATATAAGCAAAGGAAACCGCAAACTCCGTAAAAGAGAAATGAGATTAATATACGTGTCCCATTGAAGATTGTTATGAATGAAGATACCGAACAATTTCTGAGAGTAAAAAGAGGCAGGTTCAAAGTCAATGAGGCTAAGTTTGAGTACATGAGTTGTCGGCAATTTCTGAGTTGAGTCAATTGTCATACAATTAATATTTGATACGTTTTGTGCATTTTATTTTGCCTACATCACTCTTCAGGACATTCAATATCGGTCTGAAGATGATATTCGACAATGAATGTAGAGCTGTTCGAATGATGGTTAGCCGTGTCATCATCGAATGGATCGGATTTAGATTATTTAAGACCTAGAGGTGGGTCATTCATAAAGATTGGAAAAAGACACGTCCCTAAATGGAACCTTAAGGAACGCTATATGTTGCTGGTTCTAATCTTGACAACTGGTTTTCAGTACTGGTGCGTTGATAGCTGCTTGTTAGGTAAGACTTTGATCAAAGAGTGCTTCATACAGAAAAAATATTTACTGTTAATTTCATTAAAAGAATAAAATGATGATTAATTTAATAAGCGAAGAAAGGTTTACATGATCGATAATATCACCCACCTTTTAAAATCTGTAAAGACAACCTAGTGATTTTGCCTTTGTTAATAGCAGATCGCCATTGGTCAGTTAGTTTCGTTGGGGCAATTTGACAGAATTGATTTTCTCTGAATCGCGATATAAATCGATATAGATGTTGGCATTTACTGAGAAATTCATATAGGTGTTTAGAAGTGTTTTTCTCAGTCATATTTGAAATGACGGACAGGATAGAGATCTTAATTTTGGGAAAACCTTTCTGGTCTAAAATATGGTATTTTTCACACAGTGACATGGGGTTATGACAAAGAGACTAGCTGAGAGGATGCATGATAACATGTAATTTTTAAATATGGAGAAAGGATACCTTGCATCCCCTTGTAAGATCCACATATAGCATTTTCCGCACTGTATTGTGTATATTTTAAATTCAGTATAATAACATATATATACCTGCGTACCTAAATGAGAATGAATTACTGGGTCAATAAGCGGGTGTGTCTGCCACGCACGAATGTCTATATCAGCGACTTTGTGGCATCCTTTATGGCGACTTTTACTTGGTCTTGCGGATATGGGGGTTGGTGTGCAGGCAAGGCGATTGGTGATCTAACCCGTAGACCCGGGTTCAGTTATAAATGGAGTGCGAATGAAAAATTCTCTCTCCTCGGTGATAATCTTTTTCCATATATATATATATATATATATATATATATATATATATATATATATACAAACATATACATATATATATATATATATATATATATATATATATATGCAGGTAACATTTCTTGGAATGGTTGCAGAAATGATTCTAAAAAACACATCCACTAGGCCAGAATGAGGTCTGAAAAAAACAAACAGTCAACTACCTTAAGCTTTTCGACAATAACATAGATTACAGACCTTCAGAATCCTTTACAACAAAATATTTTAAATGTTCTTTTTCCGCGTAATAATTATTTACATACAAATTGTTCTCTGATTTTGGATACGACAGAAGCGAATTTAAAAGACTTTTGAAGCTACTTTTTCCTACAAAAACTAAAGTACATGTGTCTTTATCACATGCTATACTTGATCTTCTTCCTCATATCAGCATAGTCTCCATCATCTGCATCCCAGTCTGGATCAGTTTCGTTATTGTCGACTAACTCTCCCCACTCCTCTGCATCGAGAAAGATTCCTACTCTTCTACCACTGGATGGCCATCAGGGTCTGGAAACTGAACTTTTGTCAACAAAGTATGTGGGTTCATCTAGGTCACATGCATTTCACCTCTGGCAATGCTGTCATACCAACTTCCCTATGTAGAAGCTTGACCTGGGATTCCTTGTTCACTGTGGGCCTATGCAGAACAGTCTTGAAAGAAAAATTACAAATCCATGAGTATTGATGAATAACTACTAGCATTAATTTCAAACTTTATGTCAAGATTAGTTCCACTATTCTTCGGATTTATCTTGTGGAAAGACTCGTGAATGGGGGACAAGTGAACACAAATGTCATATGTTCAACAGTTTGTATAAAAATGTGTGGGTCTTTTCTTCCCGAAGACCACTAAACAGAATTCCTTTGGATTATTCACTTTTTTTTCAGATCCTGATACATATTTGTGAATACACGTTCTATTAGTAACACGCCACAAAGGAAGTAAATTATCAAAATGGCCTTGTACTCAACAATCAAAGTGAGGTCTCGTCATTTTAAAACTTCTTGTGAACAAAATACAATAGTAATATATAATTTATCCATCTGGTACCCAGGAGATATGAAATTTCCAGCCTGGATTTACTGTCGTCTACAAATTTAAAACATATACATGATCACGAGAGAATTTGTGTGTGACAGTTGTCTTTGCAACAGTTATAGAAAGAAAAACATAATAATTAAAATTTAATTTTGTGTTTTTTTACCTCTGTTGTTTGAGAGCCTCTTGACAAATGACCTGATGAGGCATGCTGGAAATCAATGCCAATTTGATAATTCAGAGTCTGACTTCCGTGTTTCCGTCACTGTTGTAGTAGCTCCCCCATACCAAGATGCTCCTCTATGCGCTGTCTTTCTTCAACCTCAGCCTGTCGGGCTTCGCGCTTTCCCAGCAGATCATCAACAGTCTACAAATCAAAATTAAAATGATATTGAGTCCAGTCTATTGAGCACTATATGAAAACTGAGCTCAGTGATTATTTAAACGAAACTGGATAAAAATTTACCACTGCAGATTTTGGTTGTAAACTTTATTACATTTCACTTAAATTTTTATTTCTTAAATTTGAATCTGAACAATTCTGACAGGACTTGATGTACAACCGACCAGAGCTTTGATTTTTGCAGAAAAACTGCACCAGACATTGTTTTGTTTTAAACTCTTTGAGTTCATGTTCGTTATAATAATGCAAAATAGTTTGTTCGAAGTCTACAAAGTCTGCACGTTCAAAAAGTATTATGATTGTTTTAAACATTAATATTTTACATCTGCAGTAACATTACTGTAACCTTTATTTGATATATTTTACTTATTTTACTTACGCTCTCTTCTTATATGCACAATAGAGCTTACTACGGGATTTAGGACATCCAAGCTTCTCAGGTGACGGAAAGGATTTTTTCTTATATTCGACAGTCTCTCGGAGATTGCCGAATTTTTTCTTTTCATTAAAAAACGGATTTTTAAGTATAATTAAACATTTTTTATGGTGTACATCTATAACAAATGCGTTTATCTTATGACAATAATAATATCACACTTTTGTACAATATCTGTGGCCAGTGACCTCTAATGTTTAGGATCATAGTCAATCGTTCATTGATGGGTGAGATAGCAGAGTAAAGGTTAGTAATCCCACCATTACTAATTTAATATGCGATTAAATCTGGCAGTTTTATGACTTGCTGCACAGTACTTTGTCATGCCAGTCTATCTGTCTGTCTGTCTGTCTGTCTGTCTCTCTCTCTAGATATA
>JAECUM010067698.1:0-13975 GCA_016617855.1 Megalonaias nervosa
CTTAAATTTAAAACTGTTGCATTAAGTAAAAGAAATATATATTGAAAATGTTTCTTTTGATTTATTTACAATGAAATTAAAAAATAAATGATGACAAAGTAAATTTACTTTCTTCTATATTAAACAATAAGCTAATATTGTACCCTTTGACCTTTGACCTTTATGAACCTCACCTGTTCCATCCCTTTTCAAACTTTAAAATTTATTGTTGACATCTCAGGAATAAATATGGCTAGTTTCATGTTCCTGTCTTTCAGCATAACACTGCTTGCTATGTTGACAAAATGCAATGCGCATTTTTAAAATAGCTGACTTTTTATCATAAGGTGGGGGGGGGCTGTGCCTGTTTGAGACTCTGACTCTAATAAATGCTATTCTGAGGGGGGAAAAACAGGACAATTATTCAAAAGGACTGTTTTGATGCTTGTGACTTAAATATTTCAGCCATCCAATCAGAATTAAATCATACAATAATAATACCTATATGCCCTTTAAGGTGGCTCTCAACAGTTATTATGCACATTTGAGAGAGTGATGTATGTAAGGTGAAGATGTTTGCATTTAAAACATGCACAGTGGTAATATTGTTGGCATACCTCTTTGCTACTTTCATGCAATGTGGCTGACATTTCTTTGGATATTGTACTTTTGGAAATTGTAAATGATCTTAACACACTGCTAACTAAAATGACTGCTCCCTTGTGCTCCAAAACTCAATCTGAATTTGTCTAAAGTACACTATCCTTGGCAGCTATTAAAATAGGGAAAATGAATTTTGTCAGACTAGACAATACCAGCTTCTAAAAGTGCAATGAATGAATTACCAAATATATGAAATGTAAAAAAAGTTATGGGCTCTTTTGTTTACAATTTACCTCTGAAGTTCGGGAAGTGAAAATGAGCAAGTGGAGCTAGCACTTTTTTGAAACATGCACATCTGGAGTAAGGCCAGGCCGTATACACTATGACCCATATTACACTCATCAATCATACACCAAAATAAAGGGATTGAAAGATTCTTTGAACAATACCTAAGATATATAAAGTCTCTTTTAAATAGCCAGTATAACTAGTGAGGAAACCAGGGGAAATTCTTTTTCTTTAAAATTCTAACCCTATGCTAAATATGAAAATGTAGAGCGCCACCTGAAAACAAATAGAAAAAATTATGCAATTATTTTTCTTATTTTTATAAAATTATGTATGATGTTCTGAATAAAATGGTACATTAACATTGATTTTATTCATGAAAATAAGCTAATTATGCTTATTTTGCTCTAGCTTACATAATTTGCCATGAGGCATGTTTGTGTGAGTAGTGACCTTAATTATGGGGAAATTAGAAGTCTTAGAATATAGGAATAAAGTCAACTTAAATTTAAAACTGTTGCATTAAGTAAAAGAAATATATAGTGAAAATGTTTCTTTTCATTTGTTTGCAATGAAATTAAAAAATAAATGATGACAAAGCAAATTTACTTTCTTCCATATTAAACAATAAGCTAATGTTGTAGCCTTTGACCTTTGACCTTTATGAACCTCACCTGTTCCATCCCTTTTCAAACTGTAAAATTTATTGTTGACATCTCTGGAATAAATATGGCTAGTTTCATGTTCCTGTCTTTCAGCATAACACTGGTTGCTATGTTGACAAAATGCAATGCGCATTTTTAAAATAGCTGACTTTTCATCATAAGGTGGGGGGGGCTGTGCCTGTTTGAGACTCTGACTCTAATAAATGCTGTTCTGAGGGGGGAAATACAGGACAATTATTCAAAAGGACTGTTTTGATGCTTGCGACTTAAATATTTCAGCAATCCAATCAAGATTAAATCATACAATAATAATACCTATATGCTCTTTAAGGTGGCGCTCACCAGTTATTATGTACTTTTGGGAGAGTGATGTATGTAAGGTGAAGTTCTTGGCATTTAAAACATGCACAGTGGTAAGATTGTTGGCATACCTCTATGCTACTTTCATGTAATTTGGCTGACATCTCTTTGGATATTGTACTTTTGGAAATTGTAAATGATCTTAGCACACTGCTAACTAAAATGACTGCTCCCTTGTGCTCCAAAACTCAACCTGAATTTGTCTAAAGTACACTATCCTTGGCAGCTATTAAAATAGGGAAAATTAATTTTGCCAGACTAGACAATACCAGCTTCTGAAAGTGCAATGAATGAATTATCAAATATATACAATGTAAAAAAAGTTATGGGCTCTTTTGTTTCCTATTTACGTCAAAGTTCGGGAAGTGAAAATGAGCAAGTGTAGCTAGCACTTTTTTGAAACATGCACATCTGGAGTAAGGCCAAGCCGTATACTCTATGACCCATATTACACTGATCAATCATACACCAAAATAAAGGGATTGAAAGATTCTTTGAACAATACCTAAGATATACAAAGTCTTTTTTAAATAGCCGTCATAACTAGTGAGGAAACCAGGGGAAATTCTTTTTCTTTTAAATTCTAACCCTATGCTAAATAGGAAACTGTAGAGCGCCACCTTAAAACAAATATACAAATTGATGCAATTATTTTTCTTATTTTCATATTATTATGTATGATGTTCTGAATAAAATGGTACATTAACATTGATTTTATTCATGAAAATAAGCTAATTATGCTTATTTTGCTCTAGCTTACATAATTTGCCATGAGGCATGTTTGTGTGAGTAGTGACCTTAATTTTATGGAAATTAGAAGTCTTAGAATATAGGAATAAAGTTCACTTAAATTGAAAACTGTTGCATTAAGGAAAAGAAATATATCTTGAAAATGTTTCTTTTCATTTATTTGCAATGATATTAAAAAATAAATGATGACAAAGCAAATTTGCTTTCTTCCATATTAAACAATAAGTTAATATTTTACCCTTTGACCTTTGACCTTTATGAACCTCACCTGTTCCATCCCTTTTCAAACTGTAAAATTTATTGTTGACATCTCTGGAATAAATATGGCTGGTTTCATGTTCCTGTCTTTCAGCATAACACTGGTTGCTATGTTGACAAAATGCAATGAACATTTTTAAAATAGCTGACTTTTTATCATAAGGTGGGGGGGGCTGTGCCTGTTTGAGACTCTGACTCTAATAAATGCTGTTCTGAGGGGGGAAATACAGGACAATTATTCAAAAGGACTGTTTTGATGCTTGCGACTTAAATATTTCAGCCATCCAATCAAAATTAAATCATACAATAATAATACCTATATGCTCTTTAAGGTGGCGCTCACCAGTTATTATGTACTTTTGGGAGAGTGATGTATGTAAGGTGAAGTTGTTGGCATTTAAAACATGCACAGTGGTAAGATTGTTGGCATACCTCTATGCTACTTTCATGTAATTTGGCTGACATTTCTTTGGATATTGTACTTTTGGAAATTTTAAATGATCTTAGCACACTGCTAACTAAAATGACTGCTCCCTTGTGCTCCAAAACTCAACCTGAACTTGTCTAAAGTACACCATCCTTGGCAGCTATTAAAATAGGGAAAATGAATTTTGCCAGACTAGACAATACCAGCTTCTGAAAGTGCAATGAAGGAATTACCAAATATATAAAATGTAAAAAAAGTTATGGGCTCTTTTGTTTCCTATTTACCTCAAAGGTCGGGAAGTGAAAATGAGGAAGTTGAGCTAGCACTTTTTTGAAACATGCACATCTGGAGTAACGCCAAGCCATATACTCTATGACCCATATTACACTCATCAATCATACACCAAAATAAAGGGATTTAAAGATTCTTTGAACAATACCTAAGATATGCAAAGTCTTTTTTAAATAGCCAGTATAACTAGTGAGGAAACCAGGGGAAATTCTTTTTCTTTAAATTCTAACCCTATGCTAAATATGAAAATGTAGAGCGCCACCTTAAAACAAATATCAAAAATTATGCAATTATTTTTCTTATTTTTATAAAATTATGTATGATGTTCTGAATAAAATGGTACATTAACATTGATTTTATTCATGAAAATAAGCTAATTATGCTTATTTTGCTCTAGCTTACATAATTTGCCATGAGGCATGTTTGTGTGAGTAGTGACCTTAATTATGGGGAAATTAGAAGTCTTAGAATATAGGAATAAAGTCCACTTAAATTGAAAACTGTTGCATTAAGGAAAAGAAATATATAGTGAAAATGTTTCTTTTCATTTATTTGCAATGATATTAAAAAATAAAGGATGACAAAGCAAATTTGCTTTCTTCCATATTAAACAATAAGTTAATATTTTACCCTTTGACCTTTGACCTTTATGAACCTCACCTGCTCCATCCCTTTTCAAACTGTAAAATTTATTGTTGACATCTCAGGAATAAATATGGCTAGTTTCATGTTCCTGTCTTTCAGCATAACATGCTTGCTATGTTGACAAAATGCAATGCGCATTTTTAAAATAGCTCACTTTTTATCATAAGGTGGGGGGGGCTGTGCCTGTTTGAGACTCTGACTCTAATAAATGCTGTTCTGAGGGGGGAAATACAGGACAATTATTCAAAAGGACTGTTTTGATGCTTGCGACTTAAATATTTCAGCCATCCAATCAAAATTAAATCATACAACAATAACACCTATATGCTCTTTAAGGTGGCGCTCACCAGTTATTATGTATTTTTGAGAGAGTGATGTATGTAAGGTGAAGTTGTTTGCATTTAAAACATGCACAGTGGTAAGAATGTTGGCATACCTCTATGCTACTTTCATGTAATGTGGCTGACATTTCTTTGGATATTGTACTTTTGGAAATTGTAAATGATCTTAACACACTGCTAACTAAAATGACTGCTCCCTTGTGCTCCAAAACTCAATCTGAATTTGTCTAAAGTACACTATCCTTGGCAGCTATTAAAATTGGGAAAATGAATTTTGCCAGACTAGACAATACCAGCTTCTGAATGTGCAATGAATGAATTACCAAATATATACAATGTAAAAAAGTTATCGGCTCTTTTGTTTACAATTTACCTCTGAAGTTCGGGAAGTGAAAATGAGCAAGTGGAGCTAGCACTTTTTTGAAACATGCACATCTGGAGTAAGACCAAGCCGTATACTCTATGACCAATATTACACCCATCAATCATACACCAAAATAAAGGGATTTAAAGATTCTTTGAACAATACCTAAGATAGACAAAGTCTTTTTTAAATAGCCAGTATAACTAGTGAGGAAACCAATGGAAATTCTTTTTCTTTAAAATTCTAACCCTATGCTAAATAGGAAACTGTAGAGCGCCACCTTAAAACAAATATAAAAATTTATGCAATTATTTTTCTTATTTTCATATTATTATGTATGATGTTCTGAATAAAATGGTACGTTAACATTGATTTTATTCATGAAAATAAGCTAATTATGCTTATTTTGCTCTAGCTTACCTAATTTGCCATGAGGCATGTTTGTGTGAGTAGTGACCTTAATTATGGGGAAATTAGATGTCTTAGAATATTGGAATAAAGTCCACTTAAATTGAAAACTGTTGCATTAAGGAAAAGAAATATATAGTGAAAATGTTTCTTTTCATTTATTTGCAATGATATTAAAAAATAAAGGATGACAAAGCAAATTTGCTTTCTTCCATATTAAACAATAAGTTAATATTTTACCCTTTGACCTTTGACCTTTATGAACCTCACCTGCTCCATCCCTTTTCAAACTGTAAAATTTATTGTTGACATCTCAGGAATAAATATGGCTAGTTTCATGTTCCTGTCTTTCAGCATAACACTGGTTGCTATGTTGACAAAATGCAATGCGCATTTTTAAAATAGTTGACTTTTTATCATAAGGTGGGGGGGGTCTGTGCCTGTTTGAGACTCTGACTCTAATAAATGCTGTTGTGAGGGGGGAAATACAGGACAATTATTCAAAAGGACTGTTTTGATTCTTGCGACTTAAATATTTCAGCCATCCAATCAAAATTAAATCATACAATAATAATACCTATATGCCCTTTAAGGTGTTGCTCACCAGTTATTATGTATTTTTGAGAGAGTGATGTATGTAAGGTGAAGTTGTTTGCATTTAAAACATGCACACTGGTAAGAATGTTGGCATACCTCTATGCTACGATAATGTAATGTGGCTGACATTTCTTTGGATAGTGTACTTTTGGAAATTGTAAATGATCTTAGCACACTGCTAACTAAAATGACTGCTCCCTTGTGCTCCAAAACTCAATCTGAATTTGTCTAAAGTACACTATCCTTGGCAGCTATTAAAATTGGGAAAATGAATTTTGCCAGACTAGACAATACCAGCTTCTGAAAGCGCAATGAATGAATTACCAAATATATACAATGTAAAAAAGTTATCGTCTCTTTTGTTTACAATTTACCTCTGAAGTTCGGGAAGTGAAAATGAGCAAGTGGAGCTAGCACTTTTTTGAAACATGCACATCTGGAGTAAGACCAAGCCGTATACTCTATGACCAATATTACACCCATCAATCATACACCAAAATAAAGGGATTTAATGATTCTTTGAACAATATCTAAGATATACAAAGTCTTTTTTAAATAGCCAGTATAACTAGTGAGGAAACCAATGGAAATTCTTTTTCTTTAAAATTCTAACCCTATGCTAAATAGGAAACTGTAGAGCGCCACCTTAAAACAAATATAAAAATTTATGCAATTATTTTTCTTATTTTCATTTTATTATGTATGATGTTCTGAATAAAATGGTACATTAACATTGATTTTATTCATGAAAATAAGCTAATTATGCTTATTTTGCTCTAGCTTACATAATTTGCCATGAGGCATGTTTGTGTGAGTAGTGACCTTAATTATGGGGAAATTAGAAGTCTTAGAATATAGGAATAAAGTCCACTTAAATTGAAAACTGTTGCATTAAGGAAAAGAAATATATAGTGAAAATGTTTCTTTTCATTTATTTGCAATGATATTAAAAAATAAAGGATGACAAAGCAAATTTGCTTTCTTCCATATTAAACAATAAGTTAATATTTTACCCTTTGACCTTTGACCTTTATGAACCTCACCTGTTCCGTCCATTTTCAAACTGTAAAATTTATTGTTGACATCTCAGGAATAAATATGGCTAGTTTCATGTTCCTGTCTTTCAGCATAACACTGGTTGCTATGTTGACAAAATGCAATGTGCATTATTAAAAGAGCTCACTTTTTATCCTAAGGTCGGGGGGGGGGGCTGTGCCTGTTTGAGACTCTGACTCTAATAAATGCTATTCTGAGGGGGGAAATACAGGACAATTATTCAAAAGGACTGTTTTGATGCTTGTGACTTAAATATTTCAGCCATCCAATCAGAATTAAATCATACAATAATAATACCTATATTCTCTTTAAGGTGGCTCTCAACAGTTATTATGCACATTTGAGAGAGTGATGTATGTAAGGTGAAGATGTTTGCATTTAAAACATGCACAGTGGTAATATTGTTGGCATACCTCTTTGCTACTTTCATGCAATGTGGCTGACATTTCTTTGGATATTGTACTTTTGGAAATTGTAAATGACCTTAGCACACTGCTAACTAAAATGACTGCTCCCTTGTGCTCCAAAACTCAACCTGAATTTGTATAAAGTACACTATCCTTGGCAGCTATTAAAATAGGGAAAATGAATTTTGTCAGACTAGACAATACCAGCTTCTAAAAGTGCAATGAATGAATTACCAAATATATGAAATGTAAAAAAAGTTATGGGCTCTTTTGTTTACAATTTACCTCTGAAGTTCGGGAAGTGAAAATGAGCAAGTGGAGCTAGCACTTTTTTGAAACATGCACATCTGGAGTAAGGCCAGGCCGTATACAATATGACCCATATTACACTCATCAATCATACACCAAAATAAAGGGATTTAAAGATTCTTTGAACAATACCTAAGATATATAAAGTCTCTTTTAAATAGCCAGTATAACTAGTGAGGAAACCAGGGGAAATTCTTTTTCTTTAAAATTCTAACCCTATGCTAAATATGAAAATGTAGAGCGCCACCTGAAAACAAATAGAAAAAATTATGCAATTATTTTTCTTATTTTTATAAAATTATGTATGATGTTCTGAATAAAATGGTACATTAACATTGATTTTATTCATGAAAATAAGCTAATTATGCTTATTTTGCTCTAGCTTACATAATTTGCCATGAGGCATGTTTGTGTGAGTAGTGACCTTAATTTTATGGAAATTAGAAGTCTTAGAATATAGGAATAAAGTTCACTTAAATTGAAAACTGTTGCATTAAGGAAAAGAAATATATCTTGAAAATGTTTCTTTTCATTTATTTGCAATGATATTAAAAAATAAATGATGACAAAGCAAATTTGCTTTCTTCCATATTAAACAATAAGTTAATATTTTACCCTTTGACCTTTGACCTTTATGAACCTCACCTGTTCCATCCCTTTTCAAACTGTAAAATTTATTGTTGACATCTCTGGAATAAATATGGCTAGTTTCATGTTCCTGTCTTTCAGCATAACACTGGTTGCTATGGTGACAAAATGCAATGCGCATTTTTAAAATAGCTGACTTTTCATCATAAGGTGGGGGGGGCTGTGCCTGTTTGAGACTCTGACTCTAATAAATGCTGTTCTGAGGGGGGAAATACAGGACAATTATTCAAAAGGACTGTTTTGATGCTTGCGACTTAAATATTTCAGCAATCCAATCAAAATTAAATCATACAATAATAATACCTATATGCTCTTTAAGGTGGCGCTCACCAGTTATTATGTACTTTTGGGAGAGTGATGTATGTAAGGTGAAGTTCTTGGCATTTAAAACATGCACAGTGGTAAGATTGTTGGCATACCTCTATGCTACTTTCATGTAATTTGGCTGACATCTCTTTGGATATTGTACTTTTGGAAATTGTAAATGATCTTAGCACACTGCTAACTAAAATGACTGCTCCCTTGTGCTCCAAAACTCAACCTGAATTTGTCTAAAGTACACTATCCTTGGCAGCTATTAAAATAGGGAAAATTAATTTTGCCAGACTAGACAATACCAGCTTCTGAAAGTGCAATGAATGAATTACCAAATATATACAATGTAAAAAAAGTTATGGGCTCTTTTGTTTCCTATTTACGTCAAAGTTCGGGAAGTGAAAATGAGCAAGTGTAGCTAGCACTTTTTTGAAACATGCACATCTGGAGTAAGGCCAAGCCGTATACTCTATGACCCATATTACACTGATCAATCATACACCAAAATAAAGGGATTGAAAGATTCTTTGAACAATACCTAAGATATACAAAGTCTTTTTTAAATAGCCGTCATAACTAGTGAGGAAACCAGGGGAAATTCTTTTTCTTTTAAATTCTAACCCTATGCTAAATAGGAAACTGTAGAGCGCCACCTTAAAACAAATATACAAATTGATGCAATTATTTTTCTTATTTTCATATTATTATGTATGATGTTCTGAATAAAATGGTACATTAACATTGATTTTATTCATGAAAATAAGCTAATTATGCTTATTTTGCTCTAGCTTACATAATTTGCCATGAGGCATGTTTGTGTGAGTAGTGACCTTAATTTTATGGAAATTAGAAGTCTTAGAATATAGGAATAAAGTTCACTTAAATTGAAAACTGTTGCATTAAGGAAAAGAAATATATCTTGAAAATGTTTCTTTTCATTTATTTGCAATGATATTAAAAAATAAATGATGACAAAGCAAATTTGCTTTCTTCCATATTAAAACAATAAGTTAATATTTTACCCTTTGACCTTTGACCTTTATGAACCTCACCTGTTCCATCCCTTTTCAAACTTTAAAATTTATTGGTGACATCTCTGGAATAAATATGGCTGGTTTCATGGTCCTGTCTTTCAGCATAACACTGGTTGCTATGTTGACAAAATGCAATGAGCATTTTTAAAATAGCTGACTTTTCATCATAAGGTGGAGGGGGCTGTGCCTGTTTGAGACTCTGACTCTAATAAATGCTGTTCTGAGGGGGGAAATACAGGACAATTATTCAAAAGGACTGTTTTGATGCTTGCGACTTAAATATTTCAGCCATCCAATCAAAATTAAATCATACAATAATAATACCTATATGCTCTTTCAGGTGGCGCTCACCAGTTATTATGTACTTTTGGGAGAGTGATGTATGTAAGGTGAAGTTGTTGGCATTTATAACATGCACAGTGGTAAGATTGTTGGCATACCTCTATGCTACTTTCATGTAATTTGGCTGACATTTCTTTGGATATTGTACTTTTGGAAATTGTAAATGATCTTAGCACACTGCTAACTAAAATGACTGCTCCCTTGGGCTCCAAAACTCAACCTGAATTTGTCTAAATTACACTATCCTTGGCAGCTATTAAAATAGGGAAAATGAATTTTGCCACACTAGACAATACCAGCTTCTGAAAGTGCAATGAAGGAATTACCAAATATATAAAATGTAAAAAAAGTTATGGGCTCTTTTGTTTCCTATTTACCTCAAAGTTCGGGAAGTGAAAATGAGCAAGTGGAGCTAGCACTTTTTTGAAACATGCACATCTGGAGTAACGCCAAGCCGTATACTCTATGACCCATATTACACTCATCAATCATACACCAAAATAAAGGGATTTAAAGATTCTTTGAACAATACCTAAGATATACAAAGTCTTTTTAAATAGCCAGTATAACTAGTGAGGAAACCAGGGGAAATTCTTTTTCTTTTAAATTCTAACCCTATGCTAAATAGGAAACTGTAGAGCGCCACCTTAAAACAAATATAAAAATTTATGCAATTATTTTTCTTATTTTCATATTATTATGTATGATGTTCTGAATAAAATGGTACATTAACATTGATTTTATTCATGAAAATAAGGTAATTATGCTTATTTTACTCTAGCTTACATAATTTGCCATGAGGCATGTTTGTGTGAGTAGTGACCTTAATTATGGAGAAATTAGAAGTCTTAGAATATAGGAATAAAGCTAACTTAAATTGAAAACTGTTGCATTAAGTAAAAGAAATATACAGTGAAAATGTTTCTTTTCATTTATTTGCAATGATATTAAAAAATAAATGATGACAAAGCAAATTTGCTTTCTTCCATATTAAACAATAAGTTAATATTTTACCCTTTGACCTTTGACCTTTATGAACCTCACCTGTTCCATCCCTTTTCAAACTGTAAAATTTATTGTTGACATCTCTGGAATAACTATGGCTACTTTCATGTTCCTGTCTTTCAGCATAACACTGGTTGCTATGTTGACAAAATGCAATGCGCTAAGATCATTTACAATTTCGAAAAGAACAATATCCAAAGAAATGCCAGCCACATTACATGAAAGTAGCATAGAGGTATGCCAACATTCTCAACACTGTCCATGTTTTAAATGCAAACAACTTCACCTTACATGCATCACTCTCTCAAAAGTACATAATAACTGGTGAGCGCCACCTTAAAGAGCATATAGGTATTATTATTTTATGATTTAATTTGTATTGTACGGCTGAAATATTTATGTTGCAAGCATCAAAACAGTCCTTTTGAATAATTGTCCTTTATTTCCCTCCTCAGAACAGCATTTATTAGAGTCAGAGTCTCAAACAGGCACCCCCCCCCCCCACCTTATGATAAAAAGTGAGCTATTTTAAAAATGTGCATTGCATTTTGTCAACATAGCAACCAGTGTTATGCTGAAAGACAGGAACATGAATCTAGCCATATTTATTCCTGAGATGTCCACAATAAATTTTACAGTTTGAAAAAGTATGGAACAGGGGATGTTCATAAAGGTCAAAGGTTAAAATATTAACTTATTGTTGAATATAGAAGAAAGCAAATTTGATTTGTCATCATTTCTTTTTTAATATCATTGCAAATAAATGAAAAGAAACATTTTCACTATATATCTCTTTTCCTTAATGCAACAATTTTGAATTTAAGTGGACTTTATTCCTATATTCTAAGACTTCTAATTTCCCCATAATTAAGGTCACTACTCACACAAACATACCTCATGGCAAATTATGTAAGCTAGAGCAAAATAAGCATAATTAGCTTATTTTCATGAATAAAATCAATGTTAATGTACCATTTTATTCAGAACATCATACATAATAATATGAAAATAAGAAAAATAATTGCATCAATTTTTATATTTGTTTTAAGGTGGCGCTCTACAGTTTCATATTTAGCATACGGTTAGAATTTTAAAGTAAGAGAATTTCCCGTGGTTTCCTCACTAGTTATACTGGCTATTTAAACAAGATTTTGTATATCTTAGGTATTGTTCAAAGAATCTTTAAATCCCTTTATTTTGGTGTATGATTGATGGATGTAATTTGGGTTATAGAGTATACAGCTTGGCCTTACTCCAGCTGTGCACATTTCAAAAAAATGCTTGCTCCACTTGCTCATTTTCACTTCCTGAACTTCAGAGGTAAATTGTAAAAATAAAGAGCCAATAATTTTTTGACATTTTATATATTTGGTAATTCATTCATTGCACTTTCAGAAGCTGGTATTGTCTTGTCTGGCAAAATTCATTTTCCCTATTTTAATAGCTTCCAAGGATAGTGTACTTTAGACAAATTCAGGTTGAGTTTTGGAGCAGAAGGGAGCAGTCATTTTACTCAGCAGTGTGCTAAGATCATTTACAATTTCCAAAAGTACAATATCCAAAGAAATGCCAGCCACATTACATGAAAGTAGCATAGAGGTATGCCAACATTCTCACCACTGTGCATGTTTTAAATGCAAACAACTTCACCCTACATACATCACTCTCTCAAAAGTACATAATAACTGGTGAGCGCCACCTTAAAGAGCATATAGGTATTATTATTGTATGATTTAATTTGTATTGTACGCCTGAAATATTTATGTTGCAAGCATCAAAACAGTCCTTTTGAATAATTGTCCTGTATTTCCCCCCTCAGAACAGCATTTATTAGAGTCAGAGTCTCAAACAGGCACAGCCCCACCCCATCTTATGATAAAAAGTGAGCAATTTTAAAAATGAGCATTGCATTTTGTCAACACAGCAACCAATGTTATGCTGAAAGACAGGAACATGAAACTAGCCATATTTATTCCTGAGATGTCCACAATAAATTTTACAGTTGGAAAAGGGATGGAACAGGGGAGGTTGATAAAGTTCAAAAGTCAAAGGGTAAAATATTAACTTATTGTTTAATATGGAAGAAAGCAAATTTGCTTTGTCATCATTTATTTTTTAATATCATTGCAAATAAATGAAAAGAAACATTTTCACTATATATTTCTTTTCCTTAATGCAACAGTTTTCAATTTAAGTGGACTTTATTCCTATGTTCTAAGACTTCTAATTTCCCTATAATTAAGGTCACTACTCACACAAACATGCTTCATGGCAAATTTTGTAAGCTAGAGCAAAATAAGCATAATTAGCTTATTTCCATGAATAAAATCAATGTTAATGTACCATTTTATTCAGATAATCATACATAATTAAATGAAAATAAGAAAAATAATTGCATAAATTTTTTATATTTGTTTTAAGGTGTTTTCTAAACTTTCATATTTATCATATGGTAAGAATTTTAAAGAAAGAGAATTTCCCCTGGTTTCCTCACCAGTTATACTGGCTATTTAGAAAAGACTTTGTATATCTTGGGCATTGTTCAAAGAACCTATAAATCCCATTATTTTGGTGTATGATTGATGGGTCTAATATCAGTTATAGAGTATACAGCTTGGCCTTACTCCATATGTGCACATTTCAAAAAAGTGCTAGCTCCACTTGCTCATTTTCATTTAATGAACTTCAGAGGTAAATTGTAAAAATAAAGAGCCGATAATTTTTTTACATTTTATATATTTGGTAATTCATTCATTGCACTTTCAGAAGCTGGTATTGTCTTCTCTGGCAAAATTCATTTTCCCTATTTTCATAGCTGCCAAGGATAGTGTACTTTAGACAAATTCAGGTTGAGTTTTGGAGCACAAGGGAGCAGTCATTTTA
>JAECUM010067700.1:0-10753 GCA_016617855.1 Megalonaias nervosa
ATAAGATCACATATATACATACATACATACATACATACATACATACATACATTGAGAGATACTCTTGTAATGCAATATAGATCTTGCCTACCATCGAGAGGAATCTTCGAGACAGACATGTCAACAAACGAACATTAAGAAATAAGAATCTAAGAAAGAGAAAAAGAAAGTAGCACAACTGTTTCAAAGAATAGGGTGCTCCGCGTGTCCTACAGCTTGTCCGGTACATGATACAGGAAATAAATGATCTCATTTAATACAAGGCACAATTTTCAGAAAGTTTCAGAATGAAAAAGTTCATTACATGTGAACATTTTAAATATTTATCCTTGTGTTTAAAGAAGCTGTATTGCAGAAAGAAAAACCGGCTTATTTATTTTTTGTTGGCATTACAATTCTCCGGAGTCACGTTTTCTATAACAGTGCGTTAATAAATCCAGTGCATTTTACATGTATTGTGTTGCACGTGCAACATGCACCTATCGGTTCGCAAAGGACTACACGATGCTTAGTGCACGTACAAGGTGTATGTAACGATTAAGAAAGTAGAGGTCTCAGCCGCTTGACTGATGGTGAGTAGTTTGGACTATGTTATTAATTTTACATGAATATATCTGATGTTGTTGTAGGGTTTAACGCCATTTTTCAGCACACGATAGGCTACATATGGCGGCCAGTATTAATGGTGAAAGAAGAACCCGGGAAAACCCCGGAAAGAACCACCGACCCACGAGAAGCTACTGGCAAGCTTTCTCACATACCCACATTGGCCGAATCCGAGACTCGAACCCACGCAGTCAGAGGTGAGATGGCAGTGATCCGTAACGAAGAGCGCTTTAGACCACCATGAATATATCTGACGATTCTTACGTGAAAATATTCAATATTGCTTTGTTGAGACGTTATAATCACCTTTCAAATTTGAGTAGGCTCATAATTAACGGTACATAGCTCAGAGACGGATACGTTCTTAGACATGCAGCTGTAAAGGTAACTAAACTACAAGCGATAAAGAGTGCATGGTTTATCATGCCCAAACAATTATTACTGTTTATTTAACTACAGTATGAGATGGAATTTTTGTGCAAATTTTAATATTTAAATTTCTGAATTTTACTATCAGATGGCACCAAGTAGCCACTATTGTGCGAAAATGAGGTGTGATATCGTTGATAAAAATGTTCTTGCTGTGTATATTGCTTTTTTCTCTTATACTTCATGACAGCCAGGTGCACCATTATCCTACAAAATATATAGTTTTGTCTCGCACCGAGATGGGAGCGACTGTCTAATATTTTCGATCGTACCATCGTATCTACATCGTATCTACATCGAATAACATTTTGCTCTTAAGGTAAATTTTTTATAAGACGTGGAGAAAGTCTAACAAGGCAGCATTATTCTACTTCAAGAAATAAAAACACCTGTAGAGACCCGTATGTTAAAAGCCAACCTAATACGAAGGGCGCTTTAGCATTTGCGATGTTTTTCGTTTGGGTAAAAAAAATTGTATTCTTATTTATTTTCTAGAAATCAATGCATTTCATTTTACTTGCATAAAACAAAATGCTAGCAAGATTATACCCACATGAATAAACTCTGTAATGAATATTGTACAACAGTATGTACTTGATTTGACCTAACCAGTCATACACTTATTTAACAAATTTGCAATTCTTCTCAAACAGAAACCTTTTTGACCGGTACAAATGCTAACAAATTTGAATAAATGAATTAACGATTCTTGACAGATACAAATGCTAACAAATATAAACGATATAATGAACGATTCCTGACAGGTGCACATGCTAACAAATATAAGCGATATAATCAACGATTCCTGACAGGAACACATGCTAACAAATATAAACACATGATCAACGATTCCTGACAGGTACAAATGCTAACAAAGATAAACGATATAATCAACGATTCCTGACAGGTACACATGCTAAGAAATATATACCCAAATAATCAACTATTCTTGACGGGTACAAATAATAACAAAAATAAATACAACCACTCTATTCTTCTTGACAAGTGCAAATACAAATCTAAATAATCCATGATTCTATTATGAAGATATGCAGCCATAATCTGAGTTCAGAGTCAGTTAACGTAAAGCCATTTGTGGGAAACGTAAATATATAGTCTCCAAACTATGTACATTCTCTGCATCATTTGTTATCTGGAGGGAAAAAAACATGCAAAGAAAATGCAGACTTTGTGCATTAAATGCATTTTACTTCTGCATGAAGTACATTTAATTACGGTAAAATGCATGGAAACTATTTATAAAAAATTGAACTCTTCAAGCATTCTCGATTTCAGACATGAGGTAGTAAAGTCAAGGAAATGAAATTTAAATCAGGAAGGTCAATTAAAATAAGGGGTGGGTGGGGGTGTGGGTGGGTGGTCAGCTTTAGATACGGAGCTGTATGAATAATAATAAGAATAATAATAATAATAATGAGGACTTTGTATAGCGCCTAATCTTTAGAAGCTCTAAGCGCTTTACAACATTTTACAACAAATAAAAAAAAACATATATAATGATATGATTACAAAAATAAAAACAAACACCACGAAAGTAGAAACAGAGAATATGCTGTAAATATTTAAGGCAAGGATACATTATTAGGTCTTTAAGTCTGTTCTTGCAGTTGAAATAGGTGAGTTTTAAGAGCGCTCTTGAATGAGATCACTGTGTCTTTGTGTCTAAGTGCAGTGGGCAATTCGTTCCACGTTGCTGGGCCCTGGTATGCAAAAGAGCGTTGTCCATATGATTTCATCTTCATAGTGGGAATAATGAGAATACGAGTGTCAGAAGAGGAGCGTAAGCATCTTGCAGGTGTGTACACATGGGTGAGGTCAGATAGGTATGTTGGACTGGAGCCCGTCAGTGAAACGTAGCACAGAGAACAAATTTTGTGTTTAATTCTGGATCGTATGGATAGCCAGTGTAGGGTACAGAGCAGGGGAGAGGCGTGCTCTGATCGTGGTACTCTAAGGATGATCCGAGCAGCTGCATTTTGAACTTTTTGAAGTTTCTGAAGTAGATATTGAGACGAACCAGACAGAATTGAGGTACAATAGTCCAGTCTTGAAAGTACTAAGGAACACACAAGTGTTTTAGTGGCATCAACTGAAAGATACTTGCGAATGGAGCTGATTCGTCTCAGCTCAAGATATGTAGCCTTGCATATGTTCATGACATGTTGATACAATGAGAGAGTGCTGTCAAGAGTGACACCGAGGTTTCGTACTGACTGTGTGAATTTAATGTTGGTGTTGCTGATATTTATTGTCTGAGGTAAAGGATGTGAATGAGAAAGTCTTTGTGTTGTAATCAGGGTGGCTTCAGTTTTATCATCATTCATCTGCAGCTTGTTACATGTCATCCATGATTTCACATCGGAAATGCACCTCTCTACGCCTTGGATGGTAGCTTCAACTTCAGCTGGTTTAGCTGCAAAATTTGGTAGTTGATTAGTCAGGTAGCTAATAGACCTAATACTACGTAATGTACCTAATACTACCTAATGGACCTAATAGGGATTTTGCGCTACATGTTACCGTTATGTTTTTGAATGCAGGTTTTCTTCAAGTAATTTGAGATGAAGCTCCTACCCTATGAATTTAAAATCATGCCAGTTAATATCCAACAAACAATTCTTGCTATACGTTTGTATTTTTGTACGCATCTCCATTGAAGTTGACGTTTGGTTATCAATGGTGTTTACATCATATTTATATATGTTACCCACTTTAAAGCGAGTGAAGGAATGAACGTAGATGATTTGTTTACACTTTCGCTTATATATGTCTTAATTTCTTTTTGAAAATTTATTATAAGGGATTTTGTAATTTTGTTCTCGACTGTTACACTATATTGCGTTAAGTATTGAAGTCCACATTTTGATTTGTTGAACCTAAACTATTTTAATATATTCTTAACTGTTTTGCATGTGTTTTACGTCAGCGCTGTATGTCTGAAACGATGTCATTATTGTACGAGTACAACCAGGTCGCTTAGTCACTTGTGTATCATATCTGTCTTATGTGATGTAGGGCGCAAGGAAGATCATAGTCTGATTTGAACTTCTGTATTACAACACGCTTTCTGGGTACTGTGATGAGTCAAATGTAAGCAATAGGCAAAGGGGCCAAGTTTTTTTCGATTTATTTTCTTCGCCAGAGTGACATTGGCAATACAACACAACTTTCTAATGTGTAGAAACTTTCACGCTGAAAGTTATAGAAATATTCCTTTTCGATGTAAAAATATAATCCCAAACTGCATTCATGCTTAAGTCCAAATTTGTGCATGTATATACATTCTCTTTTTGTAAAGATAACTTCATTTTCCACATTCAAAGTTGCTTGTCCCACCAGTCTATTCGTGTAAAGATGACTTTTTTGCCCTACCAGTCCATTCCTGTAAATATGACAGCCTCCTTATCCGCCTTAAAAGTTACTTGTCCCACCAGTCTATTCTTGGAAAGACGATAACCTAATTATCCGCATTAAAAGTTACTTGTCCCACCAGTCTATTCTTGTAAAGATAACCTAATTATCCGCATTAAAAGCTACTTTCCCACCAGTCATTTCTTGTAAAGATGATAACCTATATATTCGCATTAAACGTTACTTGTCCCACCAGTCCATTCTTGTAAAGATTAACCTAATTATCCGCATTAAAAGTTACTTGCCCCACCAGTCTATTCTTGCAAAGATGATAACCTAATTATCCGCATTAAAATTTACTTGTCCCACCAGTCTATTCTTGTAAAGATAATAACCTCATTATCCGCATTAAAAGTTACTTGTCCCACCAGTCTGTGCTTGGAAAGATAATAACCTAATTATCCGCATTAAAAGTTACTTGTCCAACCAGCCCATTCTTTTAAGGATGATAACCAAAGTATCCACATTAAAATGTATTTGTCCCACCAGTCCATTCTTGTAAATATGACAGCCTCATTGTGGACATTAAAAGGTATTTGTCCCACCAGTCTTGTCACACCAGTCCATTCTTGTAAATATGACAGCCTCATTGTGGACATTAAAAGGTATTTGTCCCACCAGTCTTGTCACACCAGTCCATTCTTGTAAATATGACAGCCTCATTGTGGACATTAAAAGGTATTTGTCCCACCAGTCTTGTCACACCAGTCCATTCTTGTAAATATGACAGCCTCATTGTGGACATTAAAAGGTATTTGTCCCACCAGTCTTGTCACACCAGTCCATTCTTGTAAATATGACAGCCTCATTGTGGACATTAAAAGGTATTTGTCCCACCAGTCTTGTCACACCAGTCCATTCTTGTAAATATGACAGCCTCATTGTGGACATTAAAAGGTATTTGTCCCACCAGTCTTGTCACACCAGTCCATTCTTGTAAATATGACAGCCTCATTGTGGACATTAAAAGGTATTTGTCCCACCAGTCTTGTCACACCAGTCCATTCTTGTAAATATGACAGCCTCATTGTGGACATTAAAAGGTATTTGTCCCACCAGTCTTGTCACACCAGTCCATTCTTGTAAATATGACAGCCTCATTGTGGACATTAAAAGGTATTTGTCCCACCAGTCTTGTCACACCAGTCCATTCTTGTAAAGACAATGACCTTTTTATTCACATTCAAAGTAACTTGCTTTACAAGTCCATTCTTGTAAAGACGTACACTCATTATCCACAAAGTTGCTTGCGCCAGTAGTCCATGTTTATTTCAGTGTATGAAGTCTTCATTTTTATATTATTGAATTAATAATCCAGCTTTGTAAAATATTTATTGTGCGTCTTTTACGGACACATCAATACTTTCCTCGCTATATAATGCCATTTTGAAAATAAAATCGAAACATCATAGACATTTCATTTTTTATCAATTATTAGCGTGAAGGAAGCTAACATTCTTTAATCTTTGATTTCGTGGATGTGAAATACAGTACAATCTGTCATGCAATATTACTAGCATCCTCTCTTGGTACATTCCTAAGTACAAATATTATTGACCGCTCAGGTGGCCTAGTGGTGAGAGCGTCCGCCTCGGATGCGGGAGATCGTGGGTTCGATCCACGGCCGAGTCATACCAAAGACTTACAAAAATGGTACTAACAGCTGCCTCGCTTGGCGCTCAGCATTAAGAAGTTAGTGTTAGGACTGGTCGGCCTGGTGTCAGGATAATGTGACTGGGTGGGACATCATGCCATATGTCTGCGGCATGATGCCCCAGTGCTAGACATCACTATAAACTGCCACACTGCAGACATCGTAGCGATATGACTGAAAAATTGTTAAAGCTACGTTAAAAATCTAAATCTCACACACACATACACACACACACACACACACACACACACACACACACACACAAATGTTATTCGCTATTTGTAACTTTCGACAGGTTTAGTTGTATTTCTTTTTTCTTCAAGACACTACTGTTTTTCTCTATTTTTCTCAACTCCGTAATTGTGATTACTGAATACATAATTTCAATTAAATCTGGGCTCTGTAGTAAAAAATTGATTCCGTCCCTTCGTTTGCTTTTCTAAGTGTACTGACTTGGATCAGCACCCCGTTATTGCTGACTGTGTACTCAAGATAGAAACAGGCGAACATCGTTTATCGCTTTCTTCGAAGAATCATCCTGATTTGCTATTATTATTATTATTATTATTATTATTATTATCATTATTTATTTATTTATTTATTTATTTCGTACGAAACAAGTGAATCTAAACGATAAAAAATATAATTGTATGGATTTTGTAGACAAATTGAATTTCATGCTAAATGTGCATAAATTAGTGATGTTTCTACGTAACTTTCAAATGTCAGTGCTCGTTTCGAAAAAAAAAAAACGCCCAAACGCATGAAGCCCTCAAACTTTATCATGCATTTGATATCGTTTGATGTTTAACTCTTTCCAGAAAGGCATGTA
The DNA here is from genome assembly GCA_016617855.1 of Megalonaias nervosa. Lineage (NCBI taxonomy): Eukaryota > Metazoa > Mollusca > Bivalvia > Unionida > Unionidae > Megalonaias > Megalonaias nervosa. The sequence continues at coordinate 6,954 of JAECUM010067700.1, forward strand.
TATTTTTTAAGAAAAATCGTCATGGATGGGTATGTCGCGCATCAAATAAATGATACGCCTGTGTTGCAGTTATGCGTTACGAGTCGGTAAATACGAGAGTATAAATACAACTTTCATCCTCCTCCATCCCTCACTTTTTCGAATTAGAACCTTCGCAGACCTTGAACTAGACCATTTATCAGCGGCATATTGGTCATGGTTGCTTGTGTAATTGTCTGCAACGTTTTGCTATCGAAAAGCTCGGTAGGTCAACGAGAATTATTTCTAGCTGACAGTACTCTCACTTAAACCTACTGCTATTTAGAGGGGAAAATTTATTTTGTCATCAATGTTCAACGATTACATAAAAGTGATGCCTATATTTTATGTTAACATGAAAACGGTGTATGACTGCTAGCCATTTTGTTTTACCTATATTCTATGTTTTACACAAAACCTCAAATTGAATACAGCCTATTTGTATAATATTAGATCTGAAAGCCATGTTGGAGTCGTTTGAACGCGCACATAAAATACAGGAAAAATCAACGGATTGATAATTCAATGATTGCAAGCACACTTGAAGAAAAGAACTGTTATATAATGGAGTGTAAACCTCGCCCTATATGCGACAACTATGGGGTAAACGAGAATGGGGATGTGAAGCATATTAAAAAGCAAAATCTTGTTGCTACACTTTTATTAATGTTTCACGTCATGGAGTTTCAATGAAGACAAGGAATGCGCATCGGCTCTTTTTGAATGTTACTATAGAATTATTTCAGATGCCCTGTATTTAGACCAGCGTAATGGCCACAATCCCGATGATAGAATTATCAACCTAAATAGCAAACAAGACATGCTGGTGATGCTAGTAGTTACTGCAACAAACATAATATCAGGAGAACAAGAGATAATTCCATCAAAATATGAACCAGGAAAACGTTTGGGATCAAAGAATGACTGTATTGCTGTTGTTGCACAGGTCAAATAAAAACATCGTATTCACCAGTATATAATTATAGGTATCCGATAGAGTACATTTTTGCTCTAAGACCATCTAATTCAGCTCTAAGAGCATAGAAAGTCTCATCTTTAAACTTACCAATAGTTCGTTTTTAATTTAGTCATTATAGAATTTGATGTATTCAGGATAGTCCAAAATATTCTAAACTCTATTTTGCGGCAAACATGTTTTCGTCAAAGTTATCCGTCTTGATCTCGTAACTTGGCGAATCTGCATCGGTAAAGAGCAACTTGTTATTGTCACCTTATTTGTGTTTTAAATAGCCGTAATGAAAATCATACGTAAACAATTTTGATGGTTGTAAGATAGCAGATCCACAATAAATAGGTTGGTTGAAAAAAAATCTGTTTTTTTTTCTTTCTATAAATCAACATCTTTTCTCATCAAATATTTTCATCACGACGAAACCAGGGTCAGTAGTTACTTTGTCATGCTGTTTTTGTTTGTTGACTATTTCTATAGTAACTAACTAGCTTTCTGATGGTTTACACCGTCTTGCAACTACAGAATTATACATACGCCTAAACTAGTTCTTTTCAAAGTTGTTTGTGACCCCGATTCTGTTCTTTTTTTTCTTTTTGTTTTAAAAATAATGCAAGTTTAACCAGGCTACTTGTCTGAATTTTATCACGCGTTGAATCATCAGATGAAAATAGTGTTTCAAATTATTTTGTGAAATAATTAGATGGACTTTTCGATTAGATTTGTAAATCATGCCTGCACTCCTTTTATCTTTGAACATCAGTGTGTGTGTAGACGGCGCTGTCCACTGTCATATTTTCTGGCTTGAGTAGGTAGTTATGCGAGTCATGAATTCGGTCAGGATATTAAAGATCAAGTCCTAAGTATAGCCGGTGTCGTCTTCGCTCCGTAACATTTTTCCATCAACAGTTCTGGCCACATCTAAGGAAAAAACTATCTACAGGCAAATTGTAAGACGTAACTCAACCATAACAGATTATTAAAGTCTAAGTAGACAATGTACTTTGATAGCTACTTGGAATCGTAATTGTACATATATTTATTGTTGGCGACAACTGCCAATCACATAAATTCCGCCGCGAAGTCCTTTGTCTATAATATGATACATGTCGATGTCTGTAACCAGTTCCTGTTGCACCTTACACGTCATGAGTGCAGCATCCCAAGACAGGCTATTTATTACTCGTATAATACCGAACATAATCTAGCCAGTAGAAGGACATTGAGACATCACCAAAATCTTCCAAAACTTTAGCGAGCAACAATACCTTGATTTCAGATTCAGATCCTTGATATTCAGCAAGTATTTTTAAGTTCAATTTTTTTCCAGACGGTGCAGACGTGTTGCTAGTCGGCGTCAGAAACATCTGCGTTGTTAAGCTGACTAAAGAAACTTGTTCTGTGGCAGACTGTTTCCATCAAATTTGTCCCATAACGACATGTAGTCATACGGATTAATTCCTTTGCGAGTCACCAAGTCAGATGTTCTCCAAGTTCCTTCGCGGTATGTCGAAACGTTTTTGTGTTTTTCACTTGATTCGTGTAGTGAGGCTTCCTAAAACTAAAAACTGTTTATAAAACGTAGATAACAAGTGAAAATGACATATAGCGCTCCAGATTATTTGGAATGCGAGTGATTTCCTGGTTACATTTCTAAAATACTTCAAGATCAAATGCGAGACATGTCCACGCAGACCATGCAGTACTACAGGAATATAATTCGGCATTGCGGTCATTACCAGGTTTTTGGTACAGTTAGCGCTTCAAAATAGGCAAAACTGAAAAAGACATTCTTGTTTTGTTTTTAAACGCTAAAATTTTTTTGTCTTTGTTGGGCATCGTAGCTCTCGTAGTATTAATATAATCCAAGCTATGTTGCGCTAATATTTTCGCGCGAAAATCCATGAAAACATACTCTGCAGTAGAACAGTGTTTGATCCAGCAATAGTGACCGTCTATAGTTCTTGATATGAATATAAAGCACAACCACATTTTTTGTCGCAAGCCTCTGACTTCAAATTCAATTCACAGATTTTGCCACTGACCACACCAAAACACGATGTATTGAAATGTTACATAAGACACTCATGCTTCGGCACGTCTTGCCAACAGAAAAGTAATGTTGGTAAAATCCGATTGGCTTACTCGATTAGGATCCTTGGATGCAGGAAACAGTTCAGAAAGCACTGTTCTCTTAAATATCAGGTTGTCGTTATTTTTGACGTTAACACAACTTTGACTTTTTAATTCTGGCTTGCAATTCTACAAACGACCATCCATGAAGCAGATTATTGCAGCTGCTTACAAAACACGTTGAAAGGCATGCAGTGTCCAACCGAAACTTTGCTTGAAAACTTGTCAACTTTGTTATCAAGTGACTCTAAAACACTTTTGATCTCCACTTAACTGATGTACAATGCGTGGACTGGCTTACTAACAAAACTTGCTTATGTTCCCATACCAGTTATTTTTGTAAAAAGCACGCCAATGCCAATAGGAAACGTTACCAAGCGGCATTAACATGTTATTGTCCTTAATGAACGTTTAGATGTGACCAGCAAAAGTTAGCTTACATTGAGTGAAACGGGTTTGCGCTTATTCTATATAATAATATCCACATATTTAAATGTTTGCCCCAACCATCGATTGGGGTGTGTGTGTGTGTGTGTGTGTGTAAAAGTTTGATTTTGATTTTGAATGTAGTTCTTAACAATTTTTCAGACTTATCGCTACGATGTCTGAAGCAGTTTATAGTGATGCCGCAGTCATGTAGCATCGTGTCCCACCCTGTCACATTATCCTGACACCATGA
>JAECUM010067701.1:0-12592 GCA_016617855.1 Megalonaias nervosa
TGAGTCCATGTGGTGGGCCATTCTCCTGTTTGCCATATCTTTGTTGCAGATTGTTGTTAGGACTGTGACTATCTCTTCTCCTCCTGCTTGAATGAGCTCTGCTGGTATGTTGTCAATGCCGGCTGACTTTCCTTTCTTTAGTCACCTAACTACAGTTTCTACTTCTTCACGAAGAATGGGGTTGTCATCAAATTCTTCTGCCTGAGGGCATTTTAGTACTGCTGGATCTCCTTGGGTCTTATGATTGTACAATTTTGAGCAGTATTCTGTCCATCGCTTGAGGATCTCTTGATCTTCTGTGAGGCATTTTCCTGATTTGTTTTGGATGGTGGTAGTTTTCCCTTGTTTATGGGCTGTGAGATCTTTCACCAGTTGATATACCATTTTGCTGTCATTTCTACTTAGATTGTCTTTGATTTTGCAGCATTGTCTTTCTATCCAGGATTCCTTTACCTTTTTCATGCTTTCCCTGATCATGTTGTTTATGTCTCTGTATTTTCTAGCTCCTTCATGATCTCTTTTTCCCTTTTTCAGTTCATTTTTTTAGTCGCATAGTTCAAGGACATCTGTTGTGGCCCAAGGTTTCTTTGTTTGACAATATTTGTCAATGATCTCACTAGCTGTGCTAGTCACAGCTGTGTTGAATGTGGTTGTTAAAGACTCTAGGTCGGTGTCATGCCTGTCCAGGGTTATCAAAGGTGCAAATTTACCACCTATCATTGCTTGGAAGGCTTCTGCGACTTTTGGATCTTTCAATTTTTCAAGGTCAAATCTGATTCTTGGTTGGTTAGGCTATTTGAACATTTTCAGGTGGAGGCGAAATGTTGTCATTAATAAATCATGGTCACTTCCAATATCTGCTCCTGGAAAACTTTGTGTTCTGGCGATATTCAGTCCTGTGCAGAATCGTTTTTTCATCAAAATGTAGTCAGTGTGGTTTTGATGTTGTCCATTTGGACTATGCCAGGTCCATCTTCTAGATGCTTTGTGAGGACTGAATGTGTTGGCTAGCACAAGATTGTTGTAGGCAGCAAACTCCAAGAGCCTGAGTCCTCTTTCATTTGTTTCTGCATTGCAGAAGGGTCCACAGGTGCTTTGCCAGTTTGCCTGTGAATCAACTCCCACCTTTGCATTCCAATCTCCTTGTACAAACAGAATGTCCATTTTGGGTGAGTTGTCAATGACATCTTGCAGTTGGTTATAAAAATTCTCCAGTTCATTGTCATCATAGTTAGTTGTGGGTGCATAGGCCTGTATGATTGTGATGTTGAAGGGAATCGTCCTCAGGTGGATGGTAATGAGCCTGCTTGAGATTGGGCAGCAACCCATGATGCTGTTCACAATGCCCTTGTGGACAAGAAATCCAATGCCATGATTGTGTTTGTGCCCACTTCCACTGAAGTAGAGCTTATGCCATTCATCTGTTGTTATTTCGCCAAAGTTTTTCCAGCGCACTTTGCAGAGACCAATAATGTTCCAGTTGTACCTCTCCAACTCATGTGTAAGTTCTTTCAACTTTCCCACAGCCCTCAGTGTTCTAACATTCCATGTACCAGTGACGATGTTGTCTCTCCCATGGATCTTGGTAGTGGGGGCACCAGTAGCATACTTGTCACCTCCGTCCTGGTGTGCAGCAGAAGGTGCGATTATTGTTGACCCGGGCTGCAACCGATCCAGTATGGAAAAATTGTTAGTTGTTTTCATGTGGTATGTCAAGGGCAAGATACAGCCCGGCGGAACCCATCCCTCTCCAGACTGGATGACCACAGCTGAAATCCACTGATATAATGTGGCACGCCCTGGCCCTGAGCACGTGGTCGTTGATCTCATCTTGAAGCCATTCTGCCCTGGCCATTGACTTCATCGAGGAAGATGAAGAATCAATTAGGTAAAAGCTAAGAGAAAGAGACTGTTCCACCCCATTTTCTCTCCATGCTATCAGATATAGGTCACTCTTGGTCAATACTGAACCTAATCTAGCTTTCAAATATGCCTGAGGGAACTACTTACAATAATCTAATATTATTCATTCTGTCCATGCATCTATACACGGATCCTCACTAGGAAAAGACACCCAGTTGGTGGAGACATACTGTATAGTACCATAACAGTTCCATGCCAGTAGTATATGGGGTTACCGTAGCGTCAATGGGAATTAGCATTACAGACCCCCCCCCCCCCGGGTCTGTATAGCGTCAAGCACACCCTGGGCCTGTATAGCGTCAATGAAAATTGGGTAGAGTGACTAGCACACCCTGGGCCTGTATAGCGTCAATGGAAATTGGGTAGAGTGGCGACTAGTATACTGTGGGTTTGTATAGCGATAAGCGACAGGTGGCATGACGTCACACTGGTAACAATGTAGCAAAAGGAGAAGTACTGTGACGTCAGGCTACCTGAGAGAGGGCTATAGACAAACACGAATTAAGAGCGTTCGTGTTTTTAGTAGAGGAAGGGTTTTATATATATATATATATATATATATATATATATATATATATATATATATATATATATATATATATATATATGTATTCGTTTTGGTTGGAGACAAAATGAAAATTAAGATCTTTTCGAGGCATTGGAAGTGGCCCTGAAAAGGGCCGTTGTTTGTTATGTTATGTTAACACCATTCCGTTAACATACAGGACATCGCATAGGTCTTCTTTTCTTCCTCAAATTTCTCAAAGTTTGTCTTAAACTGTGTCTCACTTCTGGTCCGTAGATGAGAGTCGGCTTAAGACAGCCTTGTCTTTCCACATAACATCTTCTTTTCCAAATAGTGGCACCGGTGATCCGGATGACAGTCCATTTTGTTTTCACATACATGGGTAAGTCCGTACGGAACAGCATCGAGGATACCAAAGTAGAGGATTCTACGCCGATCAACATCTTCTCTGTGACGAGAACAGGTGAAGGGAATGAAGTGAACCGCGTTTATTTATAGTGGAAGATCGGATCGAAACGGATTGAAAGGGTTCACCAATCCCAACAAGCGTTACAAAATTCAGTCACTTCGCGGAGTCTGTCTTCCAATCCGAAGAGAGCTACCTGTGACGTCACATTTCCTATATAGGCACACTAGCGTCTGTGCGCAGTGAATCGATGCGGTATTGTTTTGTGAAACATGACGGAAGCTAAGAAGACAGTGAATTGGGGTGCACCGGCTGTGGAGACGAGAAGTAATGGTATAGCATCAGCTACCAAAGTGAACACAGTGCTACTTCCCGAAGAGGTTGATTTCAACTGGGATTTAGTAGATTTTTTATCTTCTTCCCAAGAATTTGTTCCGGTACCAGTACCTTCGCCCCTTTCTCCTTCTTCACCACGTGTCGACGATTTTAAACAAAGACAGAAAGAAGAATTGGAGAAATTTTTACAGCAGCAGAAAGAAGCAGAGCAAGCATTTCTTCTTGAACAGAAACAGCGAGAAGAAGAAGAAGAGGCAAGAAGGAAACGACAGGAAGAAGAAGAAGCAGTAGAGAAGAAACAAAGTCTAGGAGAGAAGGAGAACAGCGAAAGTCAAACAGTCACGGTACTCTTGGACATTTTGGCCGAGTTAAGAAGTCTGAAACAAATATATCAGACTTCTTTATTACGACCCAAGAGAAAAAGACCTTCCCGAGCCAAACAACCTAACCCTGTGACTACACCACAGATACCACCCCTAGTGATTTCTACTAAATCATTGACAGGAGCAAGTCCACAAGTAGGCCTTGGCCGTGGCAAAGGCTTAAGGCAGTAAAAGCGAATTGATTCTCGTTCCTGAGTTTGTTCTAAGGAAAAAACAAACACTCAACAGTCCTTTTCAGGGCTACCCAATACTCTCGAAAAGAGTGACTATTCATTTTGCTAAAATCAATTAAAACTCAAAATCCCTTCTTTAACCCTATGATGTACGTGTTTTGAGTGTATGAGTGTAGGTCCTTATTATTTCTAAATAATGAAAACCAAGAGACACTTACGTTTTTTCAGTTTGGCCTATTCTGTTACAAATTTTTACAATTCAATATCACAACATAACACAACACAACACTTTTAAAAAAGTTCATAGATTTCTTCTGTCTCTTTTTTCTTTCACTCTCTCTGTTTTTTTTTTTTTTTCACTTTTACACTTTTTTCCTCTTCTTCGTCTTCTTCTTCCTCACATTTTTCTCGTCTTCTTTTCTTTTCTGTCTTCTCTTTCTGAACGTGTCTGGGTTCTTCTTTTGTCAAGGTCACCTCTGTTTCTTCTTCTTCTTCCTCCTTCTCCTGCTCCTGTTGTTTCTTAGGGCACTCTGAAGACCAATGTCCTTTCTCTTGACAATGATAACAGGTATCTTGACTTTTGTTTCTTTTTGACACTGGCCTTGCTTCTTTGACGGTCTGGACATTCTGTAGCCCAATGCCCTTTCTTTTGACAGATATAGCAAGTATCTTGACTTTTATCTCGAAAGGAAGGAGAGTAGTCCGTTGGCTTGTCTGAAGAAAACTTTCTTATCACACCTCGCAATGCTCTAATCAGAGTTCGATCTGTGTGGGTTCTTCCATTGTGCTGGTCGGCTTGAGAGCGAAATGAATACTGAGAGGGGAGTCACTAGCCCTTTATATATACCCTGGTCTGACATAGATATATAGGGGTTCATGGTGTTTCACAGGTAGTCATTTGACTTTTTGCCGTCAAGATGAAACGATCGCATCATTTCGAAAAGAAAGAAGAAGAAGAAAGTAAGAGGCAGAAACGTGATTTATCGCCTCGCACAGTAGCTGAAGTCTTGGCACAAATTCATGACAGCGATTTTGAAGATGAGATGAGTGAACCAGAATCGAAGCCTAAAGAGTCTACACCAAATCAAAGTCCATTACCACTCGTAAACCCTGAAAAGTACTACCATATTCGGGAGACGGACAAACGCTCTTCCAGAAAATTTAGAACCACGGCCTACACGTACGCAGTGAAATTTAAAGATTTCAAGTCTGACGTACCCTTGGAAAAAGCAGAAGGGTTCATCACCGATGTGTGGGATTCTTTGTTAACCACACTAAAACGGCAATGTCAAGCCAAAGAAAACGATCGCTTGAGACTTTCTATTCATCACGACAATTTGAAGTCTCCCGAGCAGCAGTAGAGCTGAACAGACCACTTGCCTGAGACCTTATTTTTGAAAATTAAGGGTTCCCTGAAAAAAAAGAAGTTTTTGTCTTAATAATGAAAACTTCTTTAATTGACCAGATTTTTTCACAATCTGGTCACATACGTATGTCCTTCAACAGCTCTACTGCTGCTATAAATTAAACAGCCATTATAGATATTATCAATAATGAGTATTGGAGAACCACACTCAGCTAAATTAGCTCGAGGGCGACTAGAGGCAATTAAAAAATATCTACCCGTTCGTGATTCTGTTAAGCAACAACTACAATCGCGTCAGGAGTCTCAGGTGGAATTTACAGAGGGTACAGAACAATTATTTAAACCGATTGTCGAACCAACGAAGAAAATTGTTACAGCAACCGAAGCAACACAACAAGCTCTTGCAACATTGCCTGCTGATATTGCTCGTATTCAAGCAGCTCAACCACCACCACAAGCACCACAACCACCACCACAAGCACCACAACCACCACCACAACCAGAACTTAAAAGACCAAGAACTAATATAATAGATAAATTTACGCCTGAAGGTATTGCTGCTATCAGGGATCCAAAACAATTATTTGATATTGCCGCGTTCGGATATTATGAAAGAAAAAAATATGTAAAACCAGAACATGTTAAATCTCTAAGCTCTGCCAATTGGATCAGGGATGTATATCGTATTTCTACTGGTATTCCAGAAATCAGATCTAATGAAGATATTAGAAATTTTAACAGATTTGATTAGGTTGTAAATAGATATATAGAAGAGGTTGAACAAAGTGAACGATTATCACCATCATCACCATCATCACCACAACAACAACTACAGCAACGAGAACTACAACGACAACAACGAGAGCTACAACGACAACAACAACGAGAACAACCATCACCGCAACAAGAACAACAATTTAAAGAAATGATGAAACGATTTCAATTACCACGACAACGACAACGACAACCAGTTAGAACAACAGAGGAAGAATATCAAGATCCTGGCGCAACTGGAAGTGGTTTAGGGAGTGGCCTTATTACTTGCCCCAATAACGTTCTTGCTGATGTTGATCGACTAGAAATCCTCATTGGAGGGAAACGAGCTGGTAATAATTCTACAGAGATAATTAATGAAGCAGCTGATATTTGTCAACGATTATTTACAGGAGGAATTATGGATATTAATGTATATCGATCCCTCATTAATGAAATCGCCGATGACTACCATAGTGACTGAGTATGTAATTAAATAACAGCTACTATAATAAAATGATCGTATATAGTAATCAACGTGGACCTACCATGGTCAGGGTAATAAACTCTCGATTACCGGTATACAAAACAACCTACGGAGATGGACTAGGTGATGTTGTTCAGGGTCTGTTTAGAAGAATAGCCCCAAAAGCAATACCGATTGCAAAGCAACTAGGAATGAAAGCTATTGATGTTGTTCGTGAAAAAGGTATAGGCGCTGTTGGTAATCTCGCTAGCAAGGCATTCTCAGCAATTAAAGATAGACTATCACGATTAATACGCAGACCGACCCGACCTGTGAAATTACCTAGCACTGAAGTGATGCCAGCAAATATCAGTAAAATAATAAATCAAGCAGCTAATCAAAAACTAGCGGAGTTAGCTGATATCCCGATGTCGGAAAAGGAAAAAATATAACCGCTAGTCTGATAGCAGGAAGTGGTCTTCGAGTTAGACGAAGACGATAATAATAAAGATGTTTAAGCGCATATCCGATCCCGCGTTTGACATGGACGCACCAGTTCTCAAAGATGAGTCTGTGCGCGATTATCAATATTATTCTTATGACGCACGAATTCCAGATCAGCGTGGACGAATCGAATTACAGGTTCGGATACAAGTAGATATTTCTTACCCGCTGAAGCATTTATCGAATTTGAAGGTGAAATTATAAGGACAAATGATGTCGAATACGTCGCTGATATTAGGATTGGTTTTGTTAATAATGGTATTATGGCGTTATTTGACAGCGCTACGTACATGATTGATGGAAAAAATATTGAATCAATCCAGAAAGACGTTGATGTTGCTACAACAATACTAGGCCTTGCAAGATACAGCGACGATTATTCAAGATCAGCTGGTCCATCAATGATGTTTGTGAAAGATACAACTGACCACCCTGACAATAGAAATCAGATTATTCGACGACCAAAAGATCGAGCTGTTGCTCCTGCTGATGCTGATATTGAAGATCTATCTTTTCCAAATCCAGAATTTAACTTAGGATTTGCAGCACGTAGATCAATGTTAAAAGGTGATAGGAGAAGATTTTCATGTGCAATTCCACTGTCACATATTTTTGGATTCTGTAGAAATGTCAGAAAAGTCATTTTCGGAGCCAAACACACAGTTGTGCTTGTACGAAAAGGCGATGATAATGATGCATTATGGAGACCTATTGGTGATCCTGGTAAAGTAATACTAACAAAACTTTCCCTGTGGATGCCAGTGATGACTCCGTCAATATCCGAAGATGACCGGTTGTTATCTTTTATGAGTCAAGGCGGTAAATCAACGTTGTCATGGTTAACAATGACCACAGATGCTGTTCAGAGTGCAATTGATGGTTTATTTACATGGCAGATAGCTTCTCAGCAAGGTGTTTCTGCACCAAGACATATATTTATTGCGTTTCAAAATATTGCACGAGTAAACTCGCAAACACATAGTCACATGATATTTGACAAACTCGGTGTTTCTGAGGTTTCATTAAGGATAAATGGACATTAAGAACCATCCGAGGATATATTACTGAATTTCGATCAAAATCATGTAGCACGTGCATATCATCGATCAATGACATTCATGGGTCGTGATCAAAACATTGATACTGTTTTACAAATATCGCAGCTAGATTTTACAACGCTGTATCCGATTTATTACTTTTCGCTTGAACATTTAGATTTAACCAGACAATCAGTAGTTGATATACACTTCAGAGCTCGTGTAACATTGCCAATAGCACCAGCACCATTAATTCCTAATTACAGAGCAATTGCTGTTATACTCAGCGATAAATCGATGTTACTCGAAGGTGTTGGTGGACAAATGAGAGTTATTGATGCTCCAGTAGAAAACATGTAATTAGATCGTTCATAATAATTATAATGTCATATCATCACGTTAGTGTGAGTCTGACTCCTGGTCAGATTAAAAGGCTGCAATCAGCATCAAAAATAATTGTGGAATAAAAATATCGCTAAAGCGAGAACAAATGACCGGTGCAGATAAACTATTGTTGACCGAGCGTCAGTTCAAAAATTTCAACGACGCTAAAAAATCAAATAAAGGCGTTAAACTAAATCTTTCTGCGGGCGCCATCAAAGATATTGCTAAAACGGGTGGTATATTTCCACTTCTCGCAGCAATACCAGCATTAATAGCCGCTGCAGCCCCAGCTGTTGCAAAGGCAGCTGCGCTAGGTGCTGTTGGAACAGCTGCTGGAATGGCATTAAAGAAAGCAACGGGTCAAGGAATTATGCACGCAGAAAATTTAAAAAAAAGATCACGACAAAAGCAACACGGAAGACGTCTAAGAGCACCAAACGTACCACAGCCGGGCCGTCTAAGATTATCAGGCCCAGCATACGGTCGGTGTCTAAGATTACCAGGGACCCCCCACTGGTACGGAAAGGGTCTAAGATTACCAGGGACAGTTTACTAATAACACCCATGTCCAATTTTGATTTACTTAATGCTGCTAAAAAATTAAAAATAAAAAAATTTCAGAGGTGTTTTTATGCGCGATCAATTACCGAAACAACCAAACAATCTTGAAACCGGTATTATTAATCTCGATAAAAATTCTGGCCCAGGCACGCACTGGGTAGGATATGCAATTGACCCACGTGGAATTATTTATTTCGATTCGTATGGATTAGCACCACCAAAAGAATTTCTTCATTACGTTAGCAATAATACTACTCCAATCTGGTATTCAACGCTACCGACACAAAAAATAACTGATCCTCCAATATGCGGCCGTGAAACCCTCGATATGCTTGATGCTGTATCAAAATCAACAGCACCGCCTCATAAAGTCGTGCACGCGTTCACTACGTTACGTCATAGTACTTAAACTGATATCAGTAAATATAATGGTAGATATTTACGGAAGATCCTCAGGTAGAGCTCAGAAGGTCGATTTATCTAAATATGCAACCATTGATCAGCTCAGAAATGAAATCGATGATTTATTAAATATAACGAGTGTGGATCAAAATGAAGTCGTCGTTTTTCAGGATAAACAAGGACGATTAAAAACGAGTAATATACAACTACTAGATGTTCTTGTACGAATTCCCAACGCGGTTGTTAATAATGTCGTTACTTTCACTGATCATGGTAAAATACAGGATTCCGGTAAGTCGGTTAACGATTATGTTAAGAAAACTGGTGATGTATTTACCGGTGATGTTATTATGTCAGGAAGAAAAATTACGTATCTTGGAGATCCAATCGCAGATACAGACGCAGCAACAAAAAATACGTCGATGATCAAGAATCCAAATACGTGTCAGTGCGCGGTGGTATAATGCGTGCATTTCTCAACATGAATAGTAATGGTATTAATAATCTCAGAACACCAGAAACAGATTTCGACGCTGCAACGAAGAAATACGTCGACGATAAGGAAATTCCAATAACTACTTCATTAACGACAATTAATGATGGAATTGCTTCATTTAGAACTGAATATTTTAATCACGTACAAACATTTCTAAATTTTCGTAGAAATATAAACAGATCTATTAACGAATTTTTTGGAACTCCACCAAATGTTATTATTAATCTCGCTGACATTAACACAAGACTCAACGATATCATTAGTGGTATTCCTAACATTATTCAAAAAACTAATCTCGTTAAAATTCCTCACAAACAGATCATTAATATCGTGTACACAGTCGCATCAGGAAAAGCAACATGGACACCGGAAAATAACACTCTTAAACACACTGCAGAGGTTACTGGTGTATACAGATTATCTGTATTTAGTAGTGCAAAATTCAGTATATTTACCACATTTCCATGGCGTCATTCAACCGATGATTTTTCTGGGATTGTGTCTATAGTGTTAAATAAAGATACTGAAGAAACGTTTATGCTAATAGCGAATGATAAAAAGTTAACCGCAGCGACTTATTGGTGGTGTATTGAGTTTGTAGCCGAAACTCCCGAATTAGTTACTTAAATAAGTATAATGAATCAAGAATCATTTATCGACGTTCAACATCACAGATATGCTCAAGTATGTGAGTGTCAAACTAAACTAAAAAATATCATCGACGATTACACGATAAAGGTAAAAAAATATCGTCGTCGTATGGTTGTTATTGATATAATGGTATACTCGGTTTCTGCTGTTATTGCTGGAACTGGATTATTATTATCAATAATAACGATGACAGCGCCTGCAGTTGTAACGATTATAGTTTCAACGGCAACAACATGTGCAGGTATTTTCAGTATTATCTCTAAAAAATATCTACGTGTACGAATGATAAACTAAACGAGTACGTGATGAAATTACACACAGCAACAGCCGCATACACTAAATTATGCTCGTATATTTCAGCGTATCTCAGTGGTGGTAAAATATCCGATGAGGAGTTCGTAACGATAATGAAAACCTACGATGAAGCATTCATAGTGGAACGCGATGCGTTCTCTAGTGACAATAACGGAAAGATGGAGAATTAAATAATAACGATAATAATAATGTCAGAGTCGCGCGAATTACTTCAGCAGATTGTAGCTAATACAACGCCGTCAAAAACTACTATGATATCATTAAGTTCAACCAATCCTGAATTTAGCGTTAATTTTCCGACTGCAATTCCAGCAAAGGAAATAGCATTAGCGCAATTACGAGTTTATCATAGCTGGCCTAATATTAGATCAAAACCGTTTGGTGGACAACAACCGAATAATTCACTGGTATTTGCGAATAAGAATAAACCAGATGGAACACCTGATTGGCAAGTTGTTGGAATTTCAACGGGCAGTTATCAAATAGAACAGATTAATGATGAGTTCCAACGCAGAATTAAATCTATCACAGGGAAAGAATCTAAAATAGCGATTACTGTTCACGAACCAACACTATCAGCGGTGATTGAAATAAATTCTCCTGATTACCTCGTAGATATTTATCAAAGTTCGATTAGATCAGTGTTAGGATGGCCTGAAGTTGCACCTGTTTATAATCGAGTTTCAGAACCAACTAAAAATGAGTTTAAAACGAGTGAAGAAAAATTCATTAAAAAACCAAAATATCGAGGAAACCATCCATGGTATTATATAGCATTTGGATTTCCAAACGAAGATAGATATTATTTTACCGATTTTTACGGTAAAAGAATTCCCAAGATGACTAGATCAGCATTTGTTGTTATCGTTACACCAGAAGGGAGGGATCTAGATATTGTTGATGTAATACTTATTAGACAGTTATTAAATACTATCAAGCCTGAATACGATAAAACGTTTAATGATTTAAGAAATTTACTTATTTCATTATCACAACATTATAATGAAAGTGTAAAGCAGCAAATAATCGAGTCAATAAAACATTTAAATGGTATCTTATTCGATTTATACATCGCCAATCGAAGTATTATAAATATTGCGACTAAACTCAATGGAAATTCTTACTCAACTCCAGAACTGAGGCAAGTATTTCTTAATCATTATAAAATAACAGAAAAAGATTTACAAACATTTGTTATACCGGATTTAAATAACGCTGAAATGAAGAAATCATTAAGTAATCTTATTGAAGAATATTATCCGGGAGTAATTGAATCGTGGATAAAAATAGCCCCACCACCGGTTATATTAAAACACAATAACAATCCCTTTGGTGCCGGTAGACATATATCACCAGGCATTGTAAACATAACAACAACAATTGCAGTCAATCTGGTATGTGATGTTATTGAAGGTAGCTATCAGGTAGATCTTTCTAAATCTAGCCACCGCAGTGGCACTGCGGAGCAAAGGTACATATTATTCAGTTTTAGCCCGATTGTCCCACCAGGCTCGTTAATTGTGACAGAACCAATTAATCCCGTTTACCTGCGAGTTCATAATCCATTTCTGACAAGAATAAATTTCAAACTTACAGACCAAAATAATAGAATTCTGGACACGAGGAACGACTCTCTTAATATAAACCTATATGTACGCTCATAGAACGTCTGATTATTTAATCAGGGGGATATAATCTGATGAGTAAATACATAATCAATTTTCTATGATTAAAGCAATTGTATATATAATAAAGCGAGATAACTCAGCTATCTCTCTGCAGTAAATTGAACGATTATTTCCCTTACTACGTTACCTGTACAAACCCAGTTGTATATACGTGTATAGCGTATATTAGTCCGTCTGTCTGTTACCTTAACGAACTATAACTTTATGCGTGCAAAATTATTT
>JAECUM010067702.1:0-13419 GCA_016617855.1 Megalonaias nervosa
TATATATATATATATATATAGATCAGTCATGTGACTGGTAAGACCTTTGCTTTCTTTTGCTTGCAAATGCTTTTTAATTTATTTTATTTTTTTGGCATTACTTGCAATCTTTTTACATATATCACCCATTTTATTATTATTAAATTAGTACTGTATATTATTTGCATGTCACATGCTTCGTATAATATTTGATTGCAATCTTTGCTGCCGAGGTGTTTATGACAGGTATTCTGTTTTGTTGTGAATGTATTTAATTATTCTTGAAGTGTGATTTGAATTATCTTCTGCTTGCTTTCTTTGTTGTGAAAGTATTTGAACTAGACATGGAACTATGTGTTGAAAATGTAAATATAGTAGAAATATTAAAATTTCTAATTTATCTATAGCCTCTCTTATACAGAGAGGAAGGTAAAACCATTTTATGCATATGTGTTTTTTCTTTCTTCTGTCTCTTCTCTAACTTGTTTTCTCTCTCCGTAATGATGTCCTTACCTGTGTGAAAGGTAAAGGTACCAATAAACTTTATTTACATCTTCAGTTTTTATGTACAGTTATATTAATATTTGATGTACTGAATTGTTAGACATCCTTGCCCAGTGTATTCATTCCAAATAGATGTAACTTTGTTACATGATGACTGATAAAATTACTGTTGCATCCATGAAATGTCAGGGTGTAGGTGACAAATCCAGGACAGATGGCTTACATTTTTGTAAATCAAGAACAGTTTTCAACTTGTTTTCTACCAGATACACATTTCATATATATGCAGTCTGTGGGGATATGAATGCTTTCGTAAGGAATTTTTTTTCAATTCAATCCAGAGAAGTAGCAGCTTTCTTAAAGAACAATTTTGAATTTTAATTAAGCAAATATAAAAAGACAGAGCGGATTATGATAGATATGCAAATAGAAAACAAGAACATAACATCATTAAATATTTATGGCCCACATAAATGCCCTTCTAATTTTTATCAACAATTAATGTAGAAACGTAAAACCGCACATGAGCATTCATACTAGAGAAAAAACTTTAAGTTTGAAGTGTGTGATAAAGATGTGGACATTTAAAACAGCACAGGGGCATTCATATTGGTAAAAGAAAAAAAAACATTTACATGAAATGTGTGTTAACATCTTTAGTAACCCAATAGGTAAATAGGTAATATATATTATATGTGTGTGTGTGTGTGTGTGTGTGTGTGTGTGTGTGTGTGTGTGTTTTGCACATTTTATAAAATAAACACATTTTAAAATAATAATGAATATTTCAAATATGATTTTGTCTGACTTTTATTCAGTGCTCAAAAAGTCTGATAGCCCTATGCAAACATATCAATATATGTCAACTTGGTTCAATTTATATTGGAATTATGCTTGAATTGTAGCAATTGCAGTGTTGTGTGACAAATAATAATAAAAAAGTGGAATGTTTGGGCATGTGGAATGAGGAGTCCAGGGTGGTGGAAATTGCTCTTTGCTCACTGAATACATTATTCGTCAATATCTTTTACAATACAAATACACTTTTCTATTTTCACTTTGCATGATTTTGTCAGGTTGTTTGTGACCCCATCAGGCTTTTTGTGACTTTGCAAAATTAGCAGAATTTAGTGAGACCCAAGAGAAAAAGTTCAAGTGAGAACCCTAATTTTCTTTCCACATTTTATAAAATGGACACATTTTAAAATAATAATGAACCTTTTAAATATGATTTTGTCTGATCTGTCTCTTTTACAACCACATGAACAATGCAGATCCAGTTGTATGAACATGAACATTTGTGGAATACTCTAAAGTCGATTGTCAACAGAACATGTCAGTTTTTAGTTCCTCCTGGTTTTACTCTTTACAACTTTACAACAGTCCTTTCTGCATCAAAGGGACTTTATTCTTTACAAGTTGCCAAGAGCTGTCTTTGCACCAAAATGACTTTATACTTTAGAAACTTAACAACATCTCTTTCTGCATCAAAGGGGACTTACTCTTAACAAACATACTAACAGCCCTTTCTACATCAAAAGTGGCACTCTGCAGATATTAAATTCTGAGCATGATAGCTGTTAGGTGACGTTGTTTCAGTTTGCAACATGGAGTCAGTGTTGGCATGCCTCTTTGCTACTTGCATGTACTATGGCTGAACTTTCATTGGATGTAAGGCCAAGTTCTATACTCTTTAACATATATTACACCGATCAATCATTCACCAAAATAAAGGAAAACGCATATACTTTCACCACTCCGCTGATACATGCTACACAAGACAATTTCCACAGACATATGATGCCACACTGTAAACATATAATGTCATGACATCACATACAACAGATACAACATTTACGCTGAGTATGACACTGGCTACATGCGTACATATGATGTGCAATTATATCTTTTAGCCAGTCTGCACACCTCTATTTGGACTGTTATGCTTTTCACCTTTTCAACATTGAGCACTTTTGCGGTGGCACCTTTTAAGCATTTAAAACCTTTGTGGGTTAGCTTTCACTGTTGAAAATATCCATGAAGTAATTTTTGAACGTTGAATATCGTTCTAAGGACAGGCTTGTGAAGTGGAGATCGATCCACCAAAGAAGTATTTTTTCCATACAAACTCAGGTTAATTTGCCCTTGTATTTCACAGGTGGGAAAGATTGGACAATGGTATTATTAGAAAAGCTCTTTCAATGACAAAAGTATTCCACCACACTGTAAACATATAATGTCATAACAACACATACAACAGATGCAACATTTATGGTGAATATGACACTGGCTACATGCATGCATAAGATATGCAATTATTCTTCTTAGCCAGTCTGTACACCTGCATCTGGATATAATCCTTTCCCCTCTTTCAAAGTTGAACATTGTAGCGGTGATCCCTTTCAGTGTTGAAAATTGCCCCCAGAGTATTTTTTTTTGTAACTAAATACTATCCAGAGGATATGCTTGTAATGTGCAGATCGATCCACCAAAGAAGTATTTTGTCCATGCAATCTCGGGTTAATTCGCGTTTGTATTTCACATGTGGGAAAGATCGGACAGCAGCATTATTGGAAAGGCTCATTCAGAGACTTTTAGGAATATGTGTCGGAGAAAGAAATAGCTTCAATAAACAAATAAACCCCTTAAACCAAAATTACAGTTTCACCAATAGCAATTCATTAAATTTCAAAGCGCATAGTTGGACCATTATAAGACGCTGAAAGAGGTAATAACAATTTTGTTACGATTTATTATATCAGAAGAATGTAAAAGACAAATACACTTTCGTATTAAAATTAAATCATGTGTTAATATGGTGGAGCTGCTAGAATCATGTGATCCTAGTTGTAATTTCAAACATTATTCAAAGGAAACGAGATCAGTCAGGTGTCTTTAGTTGAACTTTCAGGTCACATAATATTTACATCCGCACATGACATTGCTTGATTTGCGTTTGAATCTCAATGTGCCTGATTTAAGGATTGTAATGCAGACAAGCTATTACTAAAGATGACACAGTATAGATCACGTGTAGTTTCGGAACCCACACAAGTAGTATATTAGGATACTATAGCCCCACGTAGACCTCTATGTTAAATTTAGGGGGTTGTACCGTAGCCCCAAAATGTATAGCCTCACGTAGACTTCTATGTTAAATTTGGTCATTTGTACTGTAGCCTCAGGATTTATAGCCTCACGTAGGCTTCTGTGATAAAAGAGGTGGTTTGTACTTTGGGGACAATGGGAATTTAACATGGGAATGTCACCTGGAGGTCAATAGGAATTGAACATGGGTGACGTCATGGGGTTTATAGGGTCACAACTATTTATAGGGTGAAATGTATTTATAGGACAAAGGGTTGATAGGGACAAACATAGACATACAGAAACAAATACACATCCAAACACACGGAAAAGGGGACAGAGATGTTCCAAAGAAAGACTCAAAGATGGAATAGATACTCCAAAAAAGAAAAGTCTATTGTATGAGTACAAAACATTTATTCAATTATATACATGGGCTGTCTGTCCTGTGCTATGGTCTAATCACTATCCATTTAATACATACAAATTTGGACATTGAACAAACCTATTTACAAGTTATTTAGTTCTTGGTTCTAGTAAACTAGTTTTAAAATTAAAGTTCATGCCTTCAAAAAAACACTTCATATACAACTTATTTTTATAGCGTCAATGGGAATTAGCATTACAAGACCCACTGGGTATGTTTACGGACAAGATTTATACGGACAATTGGAATTACCATTACGAGACCCCCTGGGTACGTTTACGGACAAGATTTATACGGACAATGGGAAATAGCATTATGGGACCCTACTTTGTACTATAGCGTCAAGATTTATGGCACACCCTGGGACATTATAGCGTCAATGGGAATTTTGTATGGGAACAATAGGAATAGACCATTTTTAGCTACAACTTTTGATAAATTCCTTTGGAAAAGCCCACTATCTATTTATAGCCTCAGCTTGTTTGACCTTCCTTTTTAAAAACCCTGGTATGTATTTATAGCTACAACATGTGAACAACCCAAGTCTATATTTATAATCTCAAACTTTCCAGCTTCAATGATGTCACTGTACTGAACACTAGGGGAATAATGGCAACAGTGTTGCAAGTGGCTGACTTGAATACGCGCTACTCTAGGTAGGTGGGTGACATGAAATTGATAGGGATAAAGGGAATTTTATAGGGACAAAGACCAATACACACACAAAAGAAAGGGAGAAAGGAAAAAAACAATACCTACTATCCACACAAACGGACGCGAATGCATAAAACACACTATACCTACTATCCACACAAACGGACGCAAATGCGTATAAACAAACACTATACTATCCACACAAATGGACGCGAACGCAGAAACATACCACATATATTATCCACACAAACGTACGCGAACGCATAAAATACATACTCTACTATTCACACAAACGAAGGAAGAGATGAAAAAACACCATATCTACTATCCACACAAACGAAGAAAGAGAAGAAAAAAAAAAACACAATCTACTATCCTCACAAACGAACTCGAATGCATATAACACACACTATACTATCCACGCAAACGGGAAGAAAAGTAAAAAATTACACCAAATATACCATCCACACAAACGATCGCGAACGCATAAAATACATACTTATCCACACACACACGAAGGAAGAGAAGAAAAACATACCATATCTACTATCCACACAAACGTACGTGAACGCATAAAATACACCATATTTACTATCCACACAAACAAACGCGAACGCATAAAACACACACTATACTATCCCCAGAGCGGGAAGAGAAGAAAAAATACACCATATCTACTATCCACACAAACGTGCGCGAACGCATACAAACAAACATACTATACTATCCAAACAACGAGAAGAGAAGAAAAACATATCATATCGTACTATTCACACAAACGAACGCGAACGCATAAAATATACCAAACATACTATCCACACAAACGAATGCGAAAGCATAAAAGACACCATACCTACTATCCACACAAACGAACGCGAAGGCACATAAACACACATTCTACTATCCACACGGAAGGGAAGAGAAGAAAAATACCCATATCTACTATCCACACAAACATACGCGAACGCACACAAATACACATGCTGCAAACTTTCCAGCTTCAATGACGTCACTTTACTCAACACTAGGGGAATAATGGCAATAGCCGAACACGAAAGCGAATCACATTTTTCATTTAGATTTTCCATGCGCCAAATTTTATAGCGCATGCGCATGACGTCACAAATATGACGTCATTCGTGTTCATGTTCGTCCTTCCCGTCAACATCATTGTCATTCATCAAAGTGTAACGACCACATTACTATAAATAGCACCAGCTTTAAGACAGCTATTAAACCTAACTGCTCTCGACACATCAGCCATCAGCCGTATAAAATCAGTAGCTACAATTTTATCAGCCAATGTTTTATACAGCTGCTGGCTGCTGGCTTCTACTTATTCTTAAACTCCTGTTGGACAAGTAAAGTCATTGCTAAATAAATCTCAAAATGGCCAAGACCAAGCAGATTTAATGAACAATGAACATGGAACACTATCACAACGGATGGAACTAAGAATCACGGACTAAAATCTACAAATAGAAACAAAATATACAAATAAGAAAGAGAATCTAAAAAATGGACAGTAATAGCGAAAACAACTCACGAGAACCACGGACCGCACATGAAGAGATGGCGATGTAAAGAGTTGGAAAAGCAATGAGAGAGCTAGAGAAATACTTCAAAACCAAGCTAATAGAGACAGAGGAAGGATCTTCCCTGCAGTGTGAATACCAAGAAGGAACACAAGAGATAGACACATCAAATATACCGAGGGAAAGAATACCGAGCCTATGCTCGGTGATGGTTGCAATAAACATCCAAGATCCGGAATACATACCAAAGATTTACTCCATCAACCGAAACGGCTACAAAGGTTTCATACTAAGACCCAAAGGGAATCAACCTATATTACCATTTGGAGAAATGATGATATCAGGGGAGACTGTTACAGTAAAAAAATCAGAACCTATATTGAAGAAAATAAAGAAACAGTCGGCTGAACTACACCTTTCAGACATCCCACTGGAAATACCACTACATTGTTGCGACTCGGTCACGCATATTTGGTCTCACCCTCTCTGCTGCTGTCTTTATTTTTTAATCTAGCAACCCCAAAAAATCACCTGCTATACAAAAATAAAAATAAATATAAAATATTTCTAAATAAAAATAAACAGCAGAATGACGATCGGTCTACCATTCCACGGGGTCCCTTCATTGCCAGTAAAGTCTTTACCATAAAGTCCTAAGAGTCCTTTCTATTTGGTTAAGGTCTATCTTATGACCCACAGGCACTCTTCATGGTTAAGGTCTATCTTATGATCCACAGGCACTCTTCATGGTTAAGGTCTATCTTTTGACCCACAGGCACTTTTATGGTTAAGGTCTATCTTTTGACCCACAGGCACTTTTATGGTTAAGGTCTATCTTATGACCCACAGGCACTCTTTATGGTTAAGGTCTATCTTTTGACCCACAGGCACTTTTATGGTTAAGGTCTATCTTTTGACCCACAGGCACCTTTATGGTTAAGGTCTATCTTTGACCCACAGGTACTTTTATGAGACTTTTTCGTCGGGCCACATTCTTTCTGAATTTCTTTGTGTGGGGTACCTTTCAGTGAGGTCACAAGGTCACGAGCTTACATCACGAGCTGCTGGTTTTTTTGGGACAACACAAACATATTTACAGTATTTACATATTTACATGTATACATATTTACAGTATTTCCATATTTAGTTATTTACATTTTACAAATATACAGATGTACAGTATTTACATGTACGCATATTTACATGTACACATACACAACGGGGGCCTTCTCTACGTTCAACAGATTTTTGCACACTCTCCCAATAATCAACCCTGGGAGTGCAAAAGTGCACCCACCAAGTGGTGACATGGTGAGAGAGTGTTTTTCTCTGTTGAATTTGGAGCGAATGGGTCGCGGACCTCCAATTATTTAGAAACATTGACATCCCAAGGCCAAACCATCGACAATGTCAGTCATGGGTTTCGAACTCAAGACCTTGAGTACGAGAGTCAGAAGCGTTACCAACTGGACCATGAGATTCAGTTATAAATATACGTTTCAAAAATAATCATATAGTTACCTATCATGATTAGTATATACTCAGCGGATTCGCGAAATTCACAACAATCGCCTACTACAGTCCCGAAAATCACAGTACATACAATGAAATGGCACGCATAAATGTAGTTTGCAATCTATGCCAGGCGATAAACAGTTCATTCGCTGTGTCACGGCTGAGACTTCTAGTACTTTTTCATAGATATTTTCTCTAAACACAGATACAATTACTGCGGTAAATGTGTATGCAGACGATCTAAGGCACATATGTATATGTATTCATCTGCGCGGTTAAGATACAGGTTACGCTGTATACTTGACTTAGTTCTTGACAATGTCAAGGGGGAAATAGCTGCTTAACTGCTCTATCGTTTAACTGACGGAGTTATATAGCATCAAGGACCAACAATTTTTCGAATAGACGAATACGATATCTCGACGTAGGATCGTGCAAAATTATTGTGATAAATCCAAACGGGATATTTTGTGCATATGAAAGTAAATCCCTAAACCTAATCCTGTCTAGATCCCCTGAACACCAAGTCTGATGAATATTTCGCAGCGTATGTGTATTAACTCCGTTAAACACAACTAAAATATTACAGTTGTCCCTGATCACTTTTGGTATTTGTGTATACCGCTGGGTAACATAAATCACGTCTGTGTTTTTATGTCTACCTCGACAAAATACCCGAGCTGGATTTGATTGTTTATCCAACATCACATCATCGTACACTACTAACGTATTAACACTTCCGTCTAGATCATCCACGGATGGTGCTTCATTAATATCAGTAATAAAATCAATAACGTCGCCGTTTTCATTAATCGATTTAGCTTTTTCATTAAAATCTTTGAGAACTTCATAACATCGTTGATCATCCACGGATGGAGCTACTAAATATAATTTATCCCACTTGAGCCATCGCATTTTCTGATTAAGCAAGAATTGTGTTTTAAAGCTTCCAGATGGTCCAATTATTATCATCGTGATGGAATTCGACAACGTAGGGTGATGCTTGACTGGCTCCCGTCGTTTTGTCGCCGAAAATTCAATTATATCCATATTATAAATAATATGAGTTTATACTGTGTTCGATGTAAGGCATCCACCCCACTATTGAATTGACTACAACGACGACAAAAAATAAAAGACTCTCACAAACAGGTAAATGTGCAATATGTGGTACAAAAAAATGTAAATTTATTTCGTCTAAAACAAAACCTGGCGGTGATATTTCCGCGTTGTTGAGAAAATTACCAGAAACTCCATGGGCTAAATATCCCGGAGAAAAACACTTACCAGTTTATAATTATTGTGGTCCTGGAACTCGACTTGACATTCGGCTCGATAACCAAGACCAAGCAAAACCAGAGGAATATCCAGTAAATAAAATCGATCAATCGTGTTACGTTCACGATGTTGCGTATCGAAGCAAGGATTTACAACAAAGACAGCTCGCAGATGTGAAATTGATTCATGCGTTAAGTTATATACCTGATAAATCTCTCAGAGAAAAACTCGCTAGTTTTCTAGTGAAATCTGCTATGAAGTGTAAACAAATGCTAGGGGCTGGTAAATTAATCATATAACTATTATAATGGAATCTGTTTATTATTCCCCGAGAGGATATTGGAGAGGTAAAACAGCAATTGGTAAACTCGCTGAATCAGCAAAAGTCTCACGTGCTGTTGCTGCAGCGTGGTTAGCACGACAGGCAATATGGCAAATCGATTTACGTCCGCCTAAAAAAAAATTCAGCACGCGCATTTTGATGTCAGCTTTCCCGATGAGGTTCATCAAGCAGATATTTTGTTTCTACCGCACGATACTATTAAAACACGTGGACGTCAATGACGCACATACAAATACGCGTTAACTGTCGTTGATGTTGCAGTTGATATAAAGAAGCGGAACCATTATCAACAAAAACAGCATCTGAAATTGCATCTGCGTTTGAACGAATTTATCAACGCGGTGGTCTACGGTGGCCGCAGTTGCTACAAGTTGATCCTGGCAAAGAATTTATTGATTCAGTGTCAACGCTGTTGGAAAAACATAATGTCAAAATAAGAAGAGGATACACAGCAATTCATCGTGATCAGGCAATAGTTGAACGATTTAATTGAACACTTGCTGAGCGGTTATTTGGATACCAGTATGCGAAGGAAATAATTCAGAGCGACAAGAGATCTCGTGAATGGGTTGCAAGATTACCAAGTGTGATAGCTGCGTTAAATAATGAAATTACTCGTTCAATTTCTATGAAACCGATTGATTCGATTACAAAGAAACATATACCCCCTGACCACAGGGTGGTATACGATGGCTACGGACAACGACCTGACTTCTCAAAACAGCCAGTGTTAGGGAATGTGACTGTCAGGTATTTATATGAACCCGGTGAACTTGAAGGGGGTAAAAAAAGAGCAACTGATTCTATCTGGAGTGTGACTACACATAAAATTTCTAACCTGGTTAGATCCACTGGTAGACCTGCAATCTATAGACTGGATTCGACTGCTCCACAGCGTGGATTTGTACGTGAACAGTTACAAGTAATTCCTGAAGACACACAATTACCACCGCGTTCACTTTTGTAAACTTGCACCCCGACGTCGATTACATTCAAGACAGGTCAGCATCACATTTTCGCGCATGTGGCCAATACTACTAATAATTCTATCTACGGTGAATTGTCTTGGATTACTATTCGGATACTCTCATAGCATATTACAGTTACATCTTGCACAATGATTATTCTGTTGTTGTTTTAGTGTCATAATTAATTTAACATCAATATGAAGGTCGCGATTATTTTTGTTGTAACATTGTTTATAACCAGATAATTTTTTCTTGACAACTTTGTTGTTAACTACTTCCTGAGTCTGATTATTATTTTAACTCTAGGACAACACGGTGCAGTTTAGATATTTTTCTGACTCGAGACACCGCAAGATAAACTAAATCTGACCACTCAATCCGATCATCGACAATCCAGATATTTGTGTCAGCGATAGTTAATCCTTGTGACGAATGAATCGTTATAGCATATCCTAACGTCCATGGGGTTTTATCCAACGTCAACGCGTGTTCAACAACCTCAATGGGAACTTCGACAATATCATTTAACACAAGATTTTGTTTCTCATCTGATCCTAGAATCTCAACATCAATATTTTGTCGTCGAGTATCCGCTGGGCGATAACACAATGGCACAAATAAATCAGAAAATTTTTCCTTATGTAACGTAAATAATTCCTTCTGTAATTCATCAGGAACTATTTTTCTACTCACAACTATTAAATCATTTGGTTTCCATAAATTCCAAAAATCGTTCAGAGAAGTTTCCGGAATTACTTCACGAATTTCAGACTATTTTATCTGGTTGTAGTCTGATTGACTTTTTAAACATTTTCAGAAGTTCATCAATAGCTCTATGATCATCCTTTATCTCCTCATAATAATCCACAAACATTTTTAACCATATGTGTGGAGACTGACCGACGAAGGGTGGTGGTTGACCATGATCACCACACATTATCACAGCTGTATTTTTCGTCAATAACCAGTCAAGGAAAATTTTTAATGTTTCCATCGACAGCGTACAAACTTCGTCCCAAATGATAATTCTTGGAATGTATTTATCCCCCATTCGTGCTGGAGTCCATTCATCCCCGCTCCATCTAAAGAAACTATGATACGTACACGATTTTACTCCTCGTTGTTCCATTTCTCTGGCAAGTCTGTGTGTTGGTGTCAGCACAATAATATCTGTGTTTCTAAATAATTCAATTGCACGTGTTGTTTTACCGGAACCTCCACATCCGTTGAGATACACGGTTTTATGTCTAGCCACAGGATCACACGCAGATGGTGCAGTCGATGCTGGTATTTGATTGTCATTCCCGTGATATGTCTCCGCGATTTCAACATTTGCGGATTCAGAATAATCAAGTATATTTCGCGTTTTATTCTCCATGATCCCCATTCACCAGTGCCAAGTAATCCATCTAGCAAATCTAGATATTTTTGATTTATATAAAATGAATCCGTGGGAACTCTAACCGCGGTATCAACACATCTGTTTATCATCGATAATAAATTTATAGAAACGTACGTGAACATAGAAGATCTTAAATGAGTAAACTGCGGTGACTCATCATCAGTATAACTCACGATCGTACCTAATCGTGTCCCGTTTGATAAACGAGCATAACTCTGACTTATAAATGTGTTTTCTCCGTTGTATCCTTGATTATAAAATCCAAATCAGCATCATCCATAATTAATCTATTACACGTTCGTTTGTGATCACACGCACCACCCTGAGTAAACTTACCAATTATTTTCCTACCAAGATCTTTCGCTGCTTTTTCACTACCTTCTTTACTGTACGCGGATACCTTATTAATAAGTTCAGTAATTTATTCTTCGGGAAGGTCAGGAAATTTTTCCCTGACATCACTTTCCGCATCAAATTTGTCTGGCTCCGGCAACCAAACTTGTTTCTGCGAACGACACGATATAATGACTTCGGTTACTTTCAACAACACTAAAATTATAGCATCGAGCTTATATCGTAACAATACTATCGGAGCCCAATGTTTTTCTGAAATATGTCTCCCAAACCACGCATAGACAATAGGATGAATATCATCATGAAACTCAAATTTTTCCACACAAGCAAATCCGGTCAGATCAAAATCAGGTAATGGTCCATTTATCGCAACTCTGGTCATTTCATCTGTGGGATGTCCAAATAGTGCAAAGTATTCAGAACATTCTCCGTATCCAAGAAAACTTCCAGGATAACACGCAACCATATCAACCGATATAACGTTGTTATGATCGTATTCGGTATTCCACAATCCACCATGACCTTATTCGACACAACTGCGATGGATGTCTTCGCGAAATTCCCATCGTGTCGGCGACCATGAATTTTCTTCTTGAGCAGCGTGAGCCGCAACTGATGGAACTGTAAAACAACAATTTAGCAATTGTTCAACCTTGACATTGTCAGAATTATATTTCCGATCAAGATTCCTCATGTCCTCATGGACAGATTTTCGACTATAAATTTCTCCATTAGGTCTTACAAATTGATAGTAGTCTACGGATTCTGAACTCTGAAATAATCGAACAGATACAGGGGCAATCTTTGCTAATTTACCGACCGCGTCAAACATAACACTGTTGTAGAATTTAACTGCTCTGTCTCGTGGAAATATTGTTACCACGATTGTCCATGTGTGTGCGTTGTGATCAATGATCGTTATAGGAGCTCCATTTTTTATGTATTTCGGCGCATGTAAAATCTCACCGGTGAGTGTCTTTACTGTTATTGGGAATCTTAATATTTTTGCTAGCTCAGCGACATCCTTAATAGACGCTCCAGTATCTTTGACTGTTTCGCCCATTCGGTTATTTTTTTGCGTCGCAGATCAGTTAAACCGTTTCCTCGTACCGCTTTTGAGAAACGTTCCATAAGTCGCTCAGCTACGCAATTCAACGACGATGTCACCAACGAGGAAAATTTCATCGGCGCAAGATTATCAACGCTAGGTTTATCATTTAGCGGATATATCGCATAAACAACTGCAGTTACAGGATAATCTCGTTCATAATATGGTTTATCAACACCAGTCAGTACACCTGGAGGGGATTTTTTACTTAATGTAACAGTATTATTTCTAGTATAAATCCGTACAGGGTCACGTTTATCACGGA
>JAECUM010067708.1:0-13853 GCA_016617855.1 Megalonaias nervosa
ATATATATATATAGGCGGAATCACGTGACCCAAAACTAAGACGATAGATGGCACTACAAAGCCCGCCAATCATTTAAAATCAGAACATAAACTTTAACGAAACGAAATATTAAATAATGAAACGAAAATTGAAGCCCATGAGGTTTCCTCGTTACACAACCCACGCCTCCACTATTATGTGCTTCCACGCACATACGAATGGTCAAGAAAGAAAATAAAAAAATAAATAAGATCCCTTAAATCACAGTTAAATCAAATGAAAACACAATATCAAATAATCACAAAAGGATGTTAAGAACGCATTTGCTTCACTGTTCCAGATTAGCAAAGTAGCAGCAAAGAGGGTGAACAGACCATTTTCCTTGAGACATTATTTATAAAAAAAATAAACCTTCGTACGAAGAGGAAATCTTAAGGTCAGCGACGTTAAACCACAACCTCTAACTAGTTAGCTTATCTCGTTACTTTATCTCTGACGCGCGTTTTTATTTTTAGGAATTTTTCGTTTACGCGTTGGTCACTCAGTATTGGTCGTTCACCCTCTCTGCTGCTGTAATTAACCAAAGATTTTATCCAGACCTATACGATATCTAGATCTTGGGTCATGTAAATTTATTGTTATAAATCCGAACGGAACAGCTTGTGGTTTTGAAAAGAAGTTTCTAAACTTAATCATGTCCATGTTCCCTGAACACCAAGTATAATAAATATTTTGTAAAGTATAATTATCTACCCCATTAAACACAATTAAGATATTGCAATTATCTCTGATCAATTTAGGAATTTGCGTGTATTTCTGAGTTAAATAAATTACGTCTGTATTTTTGTGACGGCCTCGCGAAAATATCCGAGCTGGATTTGATTGTTTGTCCAGCATCACATCATCGTATTCTACGAGGTTATTAATAAATCCATCTAGGTCATCTACAAATGGAGCTTCATCAATATCGGTGATAAAATCAATAGCATCATTGGGACACGTCAGCGACTTTGCATTTTCATTAAAATCTTTAAGTACTTCGTAACATCGTTGATCATCTACAGATGGTACTACTAAATATAATTTATCCCACTTGAACCATCGCATTATCAGATTAAGTAATAATTGCGTTTTACCAGACCCAGATGGGCCAAGTATAATTGCTCTGATAGAATTTGGTAGCGCTGGATGATGCTTAACTGGCTCTTGTTTTGTGTCGCTGAGAAATCAATTATATCCATATAGCAATAATATGAATTTATATTGCGTTCGATGTAGAGCGCATAAGTCCACCACTGGATTAACGACAATAATAACAAAAAATAACAGGCGCGCACTTACAGGCAGGTGTGTGAAATGTGGTACAAAAAAAATACAAATTTATTTCATTAAAAACAGGTGGTGATATCGCTGCTTCTTTAGGTAAATTACCAGGAGCTCCATGGGCAAAGTATCCTGGTGAAAAACATTTACCCGGATATGATTATTGTGGCCCTGGAACTCGTCTCGATATCCGACTCGATAACCGAGAGCAACCAAAACCTGGAGAGTATCCAATAAACGCAATTGATCAAGCGTGTCACGTTCATGATGTCGCGTATAAAAGTAAAGATTTACAACAACGACATCTCGCCAATATAAAATTAATTCATGCCATAAATAATATAAAAGATAAATCACTTCGAGAAAGATTAGCTGCTTTTCTGATAAAAACTGGTATGAAAGGTAAAATAATGTTAGGGGCTGGTAATTAATCAACTGATTATTATCATAATAATGGAATCTGTTTATTATACTCCAAGAGGATACTGGAGAGGTAAAGCAGCGATTAGTAAACTTGCAGAAAAAGTCTCACGTGATGTTGCTGCAGCGTGGTTAGCACGGCAGGCAATATGGCAAATCTATCTACCACCACCTAAAAAAATTCAGTATGCACATTTTGATGTCAGTACCCCTAATGAAGTTTATCAAGCAGATATTTTGTTTTTACCACACGATACCATTAAAACTAGCAGACGTCAATACACATACAGATACGCGTTAACCGTCGTTGACGTTGCGAGTAGATATAAAGAAGCAGAACCATTATCAACAAAGACAGCGACTGAAGTTGCATTTGCGTTTGAACGCATTTATCAACGTGGTGGGCTACGATGGCCACAACTGCTACAGGTTGATCCTGGCAAAGAATTTCTTTGTGCAGTATCATTGTTGATGAAGCGACATAACGTTAAAATCAGACGAGGACACACAGAAATTCATCGTGATCAGGCAATCGTTGAACGATTTAATCGAACACTTGCTGAGCAGTTATTTGGATACCAATACGCGAGGGAAATATCCGCTGACTTTAAATCCACGGAGAGGTCTCGTGAATGGGTTGCAAGGTTACCGAGTATGATAGCTGTGTTAAACAACGAAATGACTCGTGCAACTTCTATGAAACCTTCTAATGCGATCAAAAAAATATATATATACCAATGAAACGTAAATCTTCCTCTCAGCCAGTACTAGGTAATATTACCGTAAGATATTTATATGAACCTGGTGAACTTGAAGGAGGTAGAAAAAGAGCAACTGATCCTATTTGGAGTGTGACCACACACAAAATTTCTAGCGTGGTAAGGTCCACAGGTAGACCCGCAATCTACAGATTAGATTCAACTGCTCCTCAGCGTGGATTTGTACGCGAACAATTACAAATAATTCCTGTAGATACACAATTACCACCGCGTTCACTTTTATAAACTTGCACAGCGTCCAGCGCCTCGACGTCGATTGCATTCAAGACAGGTCAGCATCACATTTTCGCGTGTGTGACCAAGATCACTATTAAGTCTATCAACGGTAAATTGTCTTGGATTATTACTCGAATACTGCCATAGCATATTACAGTTACAACTTGCACAATGATTATTCTGTTGTGCTTTTAGTTTTATAATAAATTCAGCATCAATATTAAAATCGCGATTATTTTTTTTGTCACATTGCTTATAACTCGCTAATTTTTTATTGATATAGACACAATTGTCCGGAATTTCTTCGGCTATTACGCAATCCATGATAACCCGGCCCAGCTGAGATATTCTTCTGACTCGAGACACTGCTAGATAAACTAAATTTGACCACTCAATACGATCATCGACAATCCAAATATTTGTATCGGTAATAGTTAATCCCTGTGACGAGTGAATCGTTATAGCGTATCCTAACGTCCACGGCGATTTATCCATACTTAACGCGCTCTCAACAACATCAACAACGACTAAAACAATATCATTTAACACAAGATTTTGTATTCCACCACCAGGAATTTCAACATCAACATTCTGTCGTCGAGTATCTGCTGCGCGATAACACAAAGGTACAGGTAGATTTGAAAAATTTTCTTTATGTAACGTAAATAATTGTTGTTGAAGCGTATTGCGAACTATTTTTCTACTTGCAACTATCAAATCAGCAAGTCTCCATAAAGCCCAAAAATTATTCATGGGAGTTTCTGGAATTACTTTACGCATTATTTCACACTGTATTTTATCTAGCTGTAATCTTATTAACTTTTTAAACTCTTTTAGTGATTTATCAATAGCTCTATGGTCATCAGTTATTTCTTCGTAATAATCTACAAATGTTTTCAGCCACTCATGTGGAGACGATCCAATGAAAGATGGCGGTTGACCATGATCTCCACACATCACCACAGCAGTATTTTTTAATAACAACCAATCAAGAAATATTTTTAATACCTCTAGCGGCACCGTGAATATCTCGTCCCAGATAATAATTTTAGGAATGTATTTCTCACCCATCCGCGATGGAGTCCATGCGTCTCCGCACCATCTAAAGAAACTATGGTATGTACACGAATTTACTCCTCGTTCTTTTATTTCCCTGGCGAGTTCATGTGTCGGTGTCAAAACAATCATATCAGAACAATTACTAAATAATTCAATCGCGCGTGTTGTTTTACCTGAACCACCACACCCATTAAGATAAACGGTTTTATGTCTAGCTACAGGATCATATACAGATGGTGCCGATGACATCCTTGGTATCTGATTATTCTTGTAATATGTTTTCGCAATTTCAACATCGGCAGATTCAGAATAACTAATTATATCCTCGTGTTTTATTCTCCATTCGCCCCATGATGCATGATCGTTAATACGCAATTGTTTTAACGAATCCGCATATTTTTTATTTATGTAAAATGAATCTGTCGCGACTCTGACTGCGTAACGAGGAAATCTGTTCATCATAGATAATAGATTTATCGAAACATACGCTAGCATCGAAGATCTTAAATGAGTAAACTGCGGTGACTCGCCATCAGTATAGCTCACAATTGTACCTAATTTAGTTCCGTCTGATAAATAAGCATTACTTCGATTTATAAACGTGTTTTTCTCCGTTGTATCAGCAATTATAAAATCGAGTTCAGCATCGTCCATGATTAATCTTGTACACGCTCGTTTATGATCATATGATCCTCCTTGCGTAAATTTACCGATTATTTTTCTTCCGAGATCTTTTGCAAATTTCTCATCACTTTCTCTCCTGCATTCATGTATACTATTAGTAATTTTAACAATAGCATCTTCAGGATTAGGAAAATCTCCTCTAGCATCATTAAATACATCCGGTTCTGGCAAACCAAACTTGTTTCTGCACGCGGTATGATATAATTGCTTCACTTACGCATAACGACATTAAAATTCCAGCATCAAGCATATACTTTATTAGTACTATTGGAGCCCAACGTCGCTCTGAAAAATGTCTTCCAAACCACGCATAAACAATCGGATGGAGATCCTCGTAAAACTCGAACGACTCTATACAGGCGAATCCGGTTAAGTCAAAAGGTAAAGGTCGGTTTATCGCTACTCTGGTCATCTCGTGTGTCGGATGTCCAAATCTCTTAAAGTATTCAGAACATTCTCCGTATCCAAGAAAACTTCCAGGATAACACGCTACCATATCAACTGAGATAACGTCATTATAATCGCATTTAGTATTCCACAATCCACCGTGTCCGTATTCGATACAACTTTTCTGGACATCTTCAAGAAATTCCAATCGTGTCGGTTTCCATGAATTTTTCTCCTGAGCGTAGTGAGCAGCAACTGATGGAACGGTAAAACAGTTATTAAGTAATTGTTCAATCTTAATATCATCAGATGTGCATTCACGCCAAAGGCGTTGTGCAAGATTTTTCATTTCTTCGTGGAGAAATTCTGTACGATAAATATCACCATTAGACCGTACAAACTGATCATGATAATCATATTCCGAACTCTGAAACAGCCACACAGATACAGGGTCAATTTTACTGATATTTCTGATAGCATCGAATACATGACCATTATAAAATTTAACGGTTCTATCTCGTGGAAATATTGTTACTGCCACAGTCCATGCATGTGCGTTATGATCAATAATATCTATCGAAGCTCCTCTTGATTTATATTTTGGTTTGTACAAAATCTCTCCGATTAACGTCTTCACTGTTATCCGAAATTTTAATTTCTTTCCCAGCTCAGCAACGTCGCTGATAGACGCTCCGGTATCTTTAACTGTTTCGGCCCAGGTGTTTATTTTTTTACGTCGTAAATCCGTTAAACCGTTTCAGCGTATCGCGTTTGTGAAGTGTTCTGTAACCCGTTCAGCTACGCAATTTATCCTTGACAATTTCATGGGTTTGAGATCCTTAACGTCAGGTTAACGGATATACCGCGTATACAACCGCAGTCACAGGGTATGCACGTTCGTCATTTGGTTTGTCAATACCAGTAAGTATTCCTGGTCTGGAATTTTCACTAAGAGCAATATTATTTCCTGACTTATGGACAGAATCACGTTTGTCACGAATAATCCAAGTGTCATCGTCTGTCTTTACAATAAATTTTATTAAAATAAAATATTTTTGAACAAGGTAGTCAATAATCTCTCTTCCTCGTTTGTCATTCATCACATTAACAGTATTTCCAATTCTGAATGTCGACCACATATGAGCCGCACCATCGTCGCGAAATTCCTTTTTGGCTTCACGGATACGTTTTGTTATATCTTTATTCGTTAAAGCTAGATCTTGCATAGAAAAACTAAATTTGTGTTTCGGCAGTCTGTCAAGATCAAATCTAGCCCCCGCCGAAACGGCGGCATGTTCAATCATGGATAATTCCTGCATTATTATAATTAGGACAAATATATATTTAAATTGAATTTTAATCTTTTGTATATGATTCAAACAAAGAATCGATGCCATTGGCTTATGATCGGATATACTTCTCCTTGTAACAAAGCATGCGCAAACGAATTCTGCGGTTGTCATATGCAATGCGTTAGACAAGGTAGTTTAGGACCAAAACCGTGTGTGCGGTGTGGTGTTGGAGTTAGAGGAAAAACTCAGCTATGTGTACAATGTGGTGGTAAAAAATACAGAGAGCTGAAAAAACCGAGGAAGATTATCTCGCTAGATTTTCAAAATAATAATTTAAACAAATAATATTAGTATATAAATGAAGCAAAATGATTTTGTGAAGCATCCAATAATCACCAATTATGAAACATCTCGTGATGGTGTAATTAGGCGCTGTAGATTAAAGAAACCAGTCGGTAATGTTAATAATACTGGTTATTTTATATTTAATACCAGTAGAAATAAAAATTATTTATCACATAGGTTCATCTACGAGTGTTATTTTGGAATCATTAAAGATGGATTTGTAATAGATCACATCAGTGGTGATAAATTTGACAACTCGCTTGATAACCTGCAAGCTATTACACAGAGTCAAAATTCTGCACGTGGAAATACAGGGAGGTGTAAAATATTCGGACAGAGAGCTGTTAAATCTATAGATACAGATGGTGAAGAAATTGTGTTTAAATCAACTAATTCTGCTGGTAAATACTTTAACATAACATCACGTTCAGTAAAATACGTGGCAGATAATATCAGGAGATCTGTTTTTTCAATGAGATTTGGACAAAAAATCAGATTCGCGTATGTTAGTCTACCAAAACCTTCTTCATGAACCAGTATCTTTTTGCTTTCATAGTTTCATGCAGGTGTTTTTTTCATTGATGCAATGGTATCAGATGATTAAGCGAGACAACTCCATCAAGCATAATAGTAAATATTGCAGTTGTCGTACTTGTGAGTTTTGGCCAAGAACCCACATTGCTTTTTGCATCTTATCAGGCTGAAGAGTCCAACCATATAAGTGATATATCTTTCAATAGTACACAAAACACATATCACATTCTCTGATTGTCCAAACTTCGACTGTAAAAACATTTCAATGAATTTAGTCATGCATGTAAATCTCAACAGTATTGCAAATAAAAATCGCCTTTATAAATATTTAGTGTTTTTTTTTTTATTTTGTTGATTTTGTTTGAAAATCTCGTTTTTTGTTGCTTTTATGTTCGAAAATCTCGTTTTTTGCATGAAAAATGACCAAAAATCAATGAAAATTGGCCAGATTTTGTAGCTCTGGTAGGGTCAACACCTCAGCGATTTTCTAATTGATCTTGATGATTTTTCGATTTTATAGAATTCTTTGGCTAAAATATCACTATTTTTTGCTAATATGAAGTGACTTTTGATCAAAATTTCTTATTTTTTATCAGTCTTTATTAAGTTATTGTCAAATTTATCAAGAAATCATCAAAATCAATTACAGAATCGCTGGGGTTTTGGCCCTACAACAATTGAGAATTTTCAATAATTTCATCGTTGTATAAATAATGATGTTATATGTTGCACAATATTCTATGAATCATATAAAATCTCAATAATATTTATATTTTCCACGTTCTTATGAAACGCTTTGCGACCCAGCAGTGAATTGTACATGAGGTTATTTTTAGAAATGAATGGCATTGCGTGTTTTCGTACAACTTATCGATTATTTTAGTATCCTTGGCAACGTCTGATTAATACAGACTTTTAGCTGTGGGTTTTGTGTAATGTAGTCTCAAGCATTTGGAAACTGAAAATAAATTCTGATTTTATTAAGAAATCCACAATACATTTACAATAAATTCTGATTTTATTCTGTATACTTTAAGTACATTATGCGCTAACTATATAATAACTTTTTTAACACATATACATATTGAAATCCGGTGGCCGATTGCTAACGCGCTGGACTCTCATGCTCAAGGTCCGTGGTTCGAATCTCGTGAAAGGCAAATGTCTGCGAGGGCGATATTATGCCAAAAACCTCTTCTTTAGTGGGGGTGCAGCCAGCCTGTCTATTGTTTCAATAGAAAATTTGTACACTCCTCCCACCATGTCACTTGGCGGGTGCAATTTTGCACTCCCTGGGTGATTATGATGGGGGGAGTGTGCAAAAATTTCTATTGAACGTAGAGAAGGCACGTAGTATTGTCTTAAGATAAGTTTATATGTAACTGTGTTGTCCTAGAGTTAAAGTTCTTAGAATTAAGTTTATATGTAACTGTGCTGTAAATACACTTGCTGTAAATACGCTACTGTAATTAAGATTCTGTGTTTTGTTCTGTCCTTAATTAAGATATAATCATAATCATATGTATATAATCATAATCATGTGTATATAATCATAATCATGTGTATATAATCATAATCATATGTATATAATCATAATCATAATCATATGTATATAATCATAATCATGTGTATATAATCATAATCATATGTATATAATCATAATAATATGTATATAATCATAATAATATGTATATAATAATATGTATATAATCATAATCATGTGTATATAATCATCTTCATATGTATATAATCATCTTGAAACAGTCCTTAGGGACTATTATTTTTATTTTATTTTTATATTAAACAAATATTTATAATATAATGAATTCCGAAAACATTAATGTTATTATTTCTGCGATTAAAAAATTACAGCATAACGGTGTAAATATATCTGATAATCTTAATCCTGAAAAAATTCTATGTGATTTTGAATCATTACAACAACGCAAATTGGAGAACAGATATATTTTGCCATCTGATTATAAATTCATGAAATTTATCCAGCAGGCAATGTTACAGTCGCTGGCAACAGTTACAGATAATCAGGTAAAGCTGTTTGTACCTCTCTCAAACGCTATTGACAAAATTAAGTTAGAATTATCTCATGAATACGAACAGAAAAAGATTATAAACTTTCGTATAAGACAGTTAAGAGAGCATTGTGAAAATGAAAGTGAAAATGAAAGTGAAAATGAAAGTGATAATGAAAGTGAAGGTGGAGTTAATGTGATAATGGCTAAACAAAATCCCTGGCAAAATTGACAGTTTATTTACTTATAATTATATTTACTTATAATAATTACGATTTAACCCAGTAAAAAAAACAAACTATTCTGATCCGATTCGGATATTTTTTTTTGTTTTACGATGACGCATTGTGATAAAACGCTCTATGATCTCACATACAGATTTATACTTAAAGTTTCATTCTGCAAATCCAAAATACGTCCTATTTGGTCTGTAAGTTTGAAATGTATTCTTGATAATAATGGATTATGTACACGTAGATAAACGGGGTTAATTGGTTCAAATACAATTAAATACCCGGGGGCGCTTGAGGGCTGAATAAATATATTATATACCCTTGCTGGGCCTGGCTAGACTTTGAAAGATCTACTTGATAGCTGCCATCAATTACATCACATACTAGACTGACTGCGATCGTTGATGTTATATTAACAATACCAGGCGAGATATGACGGTCTCCACCGTATGGATCGTTATTATGTTTAAGAATAACCGGTGGCGGGACTATTTTTCTCCACGCTGCAAGTATTTTAGGGAAATATTCTTCAATAAGATCAGTGATTGATTTTTTCATATCGGTATTGTCAAATCCTGGTATTATAAATGTTTGTGAATCTTTTTCTGTTATTTTGTAATAATCAAGAAAAAATTGCTTAAGTTTGGACCTGTGTAAGGATTTTCACTGGGTTCAGTCGCAATGTTCATAATACTTCGATTAGCGATATATAAATCAAATAAGATCCCATTTAAATGTTTTATTGTTTCGATTATCTTATTTTTTACACCATCGTCATAATGTTGAGATAATGAAATAAGTAAGCTTCTTAAATCATTAAATGTTTTATCGTATTCAGGCTTAAGAACATCTAAAAACATTTTAAAAAATTCTTCATTAATAGTATAACGAACATCAAGGGTTCCCTCGATCTTGGTGACATCAAATGCTGATCTAGTCATCTTGGGGATCCTTTTACCGTCAAAATCGGTAAAGTAATGTTTATTGTTGCTTAGATCAAATTTAAATCCTATATAATGCCATGGATTTTTATTTCGATATTCTGGATCTTTTATATATTTTTTTTTCCGTTGTGAGAAATTCATTTTTGGTTGGTTCTGGAATTCCATTTGACCTTTGGTCAGGAACATCAGGCCATCCTAACACAGATCTGATGGAACTTTGATAAATATCTACAACATAATCAGGGGAATTTATTTCAATCGCCGCTGATAATGTTGGTTCGTAAACAGTGATTGCTATTTTGGATTCTTTTCCTGTGATAGATTTAATTCTGCCTTGGAACTCATCATTAATCTGTTCTATTTGATAACTGCCCGTTGAAATTCCAACAACTTGCCAATCAGGAGTTCCATCAGGTTTATTCTTATTCGCAAATACAAGTGAATTATTTGCTGGTAGTCCACCAGACGATTTTGACCTGATATTTGGCCAGCTATTATAAACTCGTAATTGCGCTAATGCTATTTCACTTGCTGGAATTGCAGTTGGAAAGTTAACGCTAAATTCAGGATTGGTCGAACTTCATGATATCATAGTAGTTTTTGACGGCGTTGTATCAGTGACGATCTGCTGTAATAATTCTAACGTTGACATTATTTAAAATACTCAGTTATTTAATAGAACGCAATCTCGGGAATTCAATCTTCATTCTTATCACAGGTTACTTTATCACTAAATGCTTCATCGTAGGTTTTCATTATCGTTGCGAACTCCTCATCAGATATTTTACCATCGCTGAGATACGCAGAAAGATACGATGATAGTTTAGAATAAGATATTGTTACTGTGTGCAGTTTTGTTATATACTCGTGTAATTTATCATTTGCACATGTAGATATTTTCTTAGCGATAATACTGAGAATGCCTGCGCATGTTGTTGCCGTTGAAACGACAATTGTTGCAACTGCAGGTGCTGTCATTGTTATTGTTGATAATAATAATCCGGTTCCAGCAACAACAGCAGAAACTGAGTAAACAATTATATCAATAACAACCATACGCCTGCGATATTTTTTTACTTTTATTGTATAATCGTCGATGATATTTTTTAGTTTGGTTTGACACTCACATACTTGAGCGTATCTGTGACGTTGAACGTCGATAAGTGACTCAGTCACTTGATTCATTATACAATAACAACGTCATTTAATTAAGTAATTAAACAGTTTCAGCTACGAATTCCAGGCACCACCAGTAACGTCTCGGGGCATTTCCGTTGATGTTAACGTAAACGTTTCTTTGATGTCCTTGGTTAGCATCACCAGCAGAGGATTATGATATACATTCGGTGATAATGAAGTGGTCGCAGTAATTTCCAAACCGTACAGGGATAGCCTGTATAACCCAGTTACTTCTGCTGTGTGTTCGAGAGTGTTATCGCGCGGTGTCCACGTTGATGATCCTGATGCTACTGTGTACACGATATTTTTAATTTGTCCGTGTGGAATTTTAATCAGATTAGTTTTTTGAACAGTAATAGGTATTCCGTTAATAATATCGTTGAGTTTCGTGTTAATGTCGGAGAGTTTGATATCAGCAGTTGGTGGACTTCCAAAAAAATCATTAAAAGATCTGTTTATGTTTCTACGCAAATTTAAGAAAGTTTGTATGTGATTAGTAAAATTAGTATTGAGTGTAGTCATTTCATCATTGATTGTAGCTAACGAAGTTGTCATAGGAATTTCCTTATCGTCTACATATTTCTTCGTTGCAGCGTCGAAATCTGATTCTGGTGTTCTAAGATTATTAATGCCATTATTATTCATGTTGAGAAATGCACGCATTATACCACCGTTGACTAATACGTACTTAGATTCTTGATCATCGACGTATTTTTTTGTTGCTGCATCTGTATCTGCGGCTGGGTTTCCAAGGTCTATAATTTTATTTTGGTTCATAATAATGGTACCGGTGAATGAATCACCAGCTCGCTTGATAAAATCGTTAACTGACTTACCGGAATCTTGTATTTTACCTTGATCAGAAAAAATAACGATATTATTAATAACCGCGGTGGGAATTCGTATAAGAACATCTAACAGTTGTATATTACTCGTTTTTAATCGCCCTTGTTTATCCTGAAAAACAACGACTTCATTTTGATCCACACTTGTGATATTTAATAAATCATCGATTTCATTTCTGAGCTGATCAAGAGTTGCATATTTAGATAAATCGACTTGCTGCTGAGCTTTGCGAGAAGATCTTCCATAAATATCTACCATTATATTTACTGATATCTGTTTAAGTGTGACAACGTGGTATATTCATGCACGACTTTATGAGGTGGCGTTGTTAATTTTTATACAGCATCAAGTACAGCGAGTACTTCTCGGCCGCATATCGGCGGATCCGTTATTTTTTGTGTTGGTAATGTTGAATACCAGATTTTAGAACGCATCGAATTCTTACTTTGTATAGCAGTGTTTACATATTTTAAAAATTCATTTGGTGGTGCCAACCCATATGAATCAAAATAAATAATTCCACGTGGATCAATTGCATACGCCACCCAATGAGTGCCTTGGCCAGAGTTTTTATCGAGATTAATAATACCAGTTTCATGTCGCATTGCAACGGTAGGTAATTGATCACGCATAAAAACTCCTCTAAAGTTTTTTATATTCAGTTGCTTAGCGGCATTAAGTAAATCAAAATTAGACATAGGAAAAATCATCGAATTCGATGACGAAGTTACCGGGGCAGTCTTAGACCTTTTCCGTACCATGAATATGGGGTCCCTGGAAGTCTTAGACCGCGACCGTATACTGGGCCTGATAATCTTAGACGGCCCGGCTGTGGCACGTTTGGTGCTCTTAGACGTCTTCCGTGTTGTTTTGCCCGTGATCTTTTTTTAAAGTTTTCTGCGTGTATAATTCCTTGACCCGTTGCTTTCTTTAACGCCATTCCAGCAGCGGTTCCAACAGCGCCTAATGCAGCTGCTTTTGCAGCAGCTGGGGCTGCAGCGGCTATTATTGCTGGTAACGCGGCAAGAAGTGGAAATATGCCACCCGTTTTAACGATGTCTTTAATGACACTCGCAGAAAGATTAAGTTTTATACCTTTATTTAATTTTTTTGCTTCATTGAAATGCTTATGCTGGCGTTCTGATAATGATAGCTTATTCGGACCACCTGCGATTTGTTCTCGCTTTAGTGATATTTTTGCCGCACAATTATTTTTTGATGATGATTGTAGCTTTTTAATCTGACCAAGAGTCAGACTGACATTAACTAGATATGACATTTATAATTATTATGAGCGATCTAATTACATGTTTTCTACTGGGGCATCAATAACTCTCATTCGTCCACCAACACCTTCAAGCAACATCGATTTATCGCTAAGTATAACAGCGACAGCTCTGTAATTAGCAATAACTCCTCGGTTTACGCGAGCTCGAAAATATATGTCAACGACGGATTGTCTGGTTAAATCTAAATGTTCCAGCGAAAAGTAATAAATCGGATATAATGTTGTAAAATCTGTGATATTTGTAAACCAGAATCAATATTTTGATCACGTCCCATAAATGTCATTAATCGATGATAAGCACGTGCTACATGATT